>OX578147.1:29457470-29482470 GCA_951213105.1 Amaurobius ferox
GGTTCAACGTTTTATAGTAATATCGACTTTCTTGTATATATATATATATATATATATATATATATATATATATATATATATATATATATATAAATATATGTATATATATATATGTATGTATATATATATATATGTATATATATATGTATATATATGTATATATATATAAATATGTATATGTATATACATATATATATATATGTATATATAGTATATATATATATATATATATATATATATATATATATATATATATTCATATATAAATATATATATATATATATATATATATATGTGTATATATAGTATATATATATATATATATATGTATATATACTATATATGTATATATATATATATATATATATATATATATATATATATATATATATATATATATATATATATATATATATATATATATATATATATATATATATATATATATATATATATATATATATATATATATATATATATATATATATATATATATTTATATATATATATATATATAGGCTTAAATACTAGTGGTATATTTTACAAACTAGCAAAAAGTATGTTTTAGTCCGTAAAGAAACTGATGTGATTTTTTTCATCTGATTTTTTTCTATTTGCTATATATTTTGGGAAAATCAAATGCACTATACTCTATAAATGTCTTTTTCCGGAAAAACATATTTTTTATTCCATGTATCATACACAAGGGACTTACAAGAAACACACTCACTCTTAGGTATAAAAATCAAATTTGCGGTATGTTTTCACTTTACTATCTGCAGTCATTATCGCATCTGTCACGTGAGTTTCCAAGAAACTTTCGGAATACGAAAAGTTTCCTGGGAAGCATATCATGCATTTGTCAGCTTTGAAGTGGTATTCAGCAGAGAACTTTTTCCAGACAGTTGCAGCATCCATAATAAAGGAGGCAGTGCAATAAATATTTATATTTCACTCACGACTTTGCATGTTCCGAAAATTCAGGAATTGCTAAAGTTAATTTTGAGAATTGGAAATAGAAATTGGATTAAGATTTCTTTGAGTTAAAATGTAGTCACTTATTTTGACTGTTTCCACAAAATCATGAAATGGTTGGATTCTTTAATTATGTACTTCTCGATCATTATCGCTATAGGAGCTAGTTACTTTCCTTATATACATAATGTATAAGGAAAGTATTGTGACGGGGTCGAATATTCGAATTCGAGTTTTCGACGGGAGAGCACTTTTCAAGCATCCCTGATCACGAATCAAACATTTTAGAAGTGATGTCTGTGTGTGTGTGTGTGAATGTATGTATGTGTGTGTGAAAGTATGTGTGTGTGTGTGAAAGTATGTGTATGTGTGTGAAAGTATGTGTGTCAGTGAGTCTGTGGAGACGATAACTGACGAACGAATGCACCGATTCTAACGAAATTTAGTACAAAAATCACATTCCGTAAACACTGGAAGTCTATTGTTTTTATACGCAATCGAATGTTCAAACCCTCCCTAAATTTTCGAGTGAAATTTTAAAAAACTCATCAAAAATCAAAACCGCTAATAAAGTTATGCAAAAGACATTTCTTATGCAATTTATCATTAGAAAACGATTGACATAAATTTTAGAATGTTAACATGAACCGTTCTCGAGATATTGCACATTTTTCAAAAAAAGTATCAAAAAGTCATAAAAAATTAAAAAAAATATTTCCTATTGAGAAACATGCCCACTTTTCATATGTAATACCATGCGATACATTGGGTGACACCATTCTCGTGGATCTAGCTCGTTCCATTCATGAAAAAAGATACTTTGCGTAATACTTTTGTATTTGAACGTCAATAGTCATTTATCTGCTGAAAGAATAACTTATTTCTCCGTCCAAAACGCTTGGCGAGATTTTAGCGACTTTTTTAAATGAATACGACTTTTTTTTAAATGTTGCTAAATTAACGAAAAACACGCCAAATTGATAAAAATGACGCTAAATCAATGACGACTCATTGATGATGACGCCATGGAAAATGACGACTCATTGACGAAAATTTAATATCTTGGAAAGAATATAAATAACTATAAAAATAATCTATTTTTTTATTGTAAAAGTAGTAAATTTATTGCATTATATAAGGAAAGTCATGTGCTGCCCACATCAGATTTTTTATCATGTAATAGTAAAATAAGCTTTCTGTTTTTACGTTTGCATGTTGATCGCATAGCAAAAAATCTAAGCAATCTACAGTTACAAAATTTTGTACAGTGGTAGTTCCGGCAGTCCCAAGAAATGACTTGTAACGACTTTTATTATTTGAATGACTTTTGTAGTAATTTTATGTAAAATCCCAATAATGAGAGATTTGTAATTATATTATACAATAATCGAAAATGTTATTACAGAGTAATCATCTTAGCACCGTCGAAAAGATCGAAGAATACTCTTTGTAACGAGAGTATGTATATTTTTCTAACGAGAGTAAGCTAAATCCGTTAGTCAATTTCTTTATAGTCAAAATTAAATCTTGAAAGTACAAAGAATGTTATGCATTTCTATTTCATTTCTATTTTCTGCCATTGAGTATTGAAAGTTCATATTTCTAAATCCATGTATCCTTGAATTTAATTCGAAAATTTACAAAAAAATAAAAAGAAAACCTCTCAATACTTTTCCTATACAGGGAATTATAACAGAATAAAATATGTTATTTAGTAGAAAAGAAAAATTCCCGAGGGCCGTTTGTTATCATCACAGCCAACACATACGTCTCAAGAAAAAGTCCGATCGATTTCGATTTATTTCTTTGACTCTATGTCACAAACCATTGCCCCAGCTTGGGCGCCATAAAGAGAGTTTGAACTCTGGATTTTTTCCCTACATTTGTTCCTCCTACAAATCCGCAAATTATGTTTCTATTCTTTAACTCTTAAGGATAGAATATGTACCAATTTTAGTTTTTTTCATTTATGTTGAATATTTCCAAAGTGAGAGATTCACATTATGTAATTTCATATCGAAGAAGAAAACTATTTATTATTACTTTCCCTGCAACACATGGTAATGTACAGGAAAAATATTGGAACCATGTCGAAAATCAAAATTCGAGTTTTCGACATATCTATACGTTTCGAGACCTCTAGAATACGAAAAAATTTTTTAGCGTGACATCTGTGTGTGCGTGTCTGTCTGTGTGTCTGTCAGTGTGTCTGTCTGTCTGTCTGTAAACTTCGAAAATCCGAAATTTCATATATTACTTTCCATGCAATACATGATAATGTATAGGGAAAGTATTGGAATCATGCCGAATATCGCAACTCGAGTTTTCGACGGATCTACGCGGTTCAAGCCCTCTAGAATACGAAAAAACTATTTTTAGCGTGACGTCTGTGTGTGTGTATCTGTGTGTCTGTCTGTATGTGAAGATTTTGTATCCACTCTAACTAAAAACTAATGAACCGAATTTCATAAAATTTAATAGGTAAGTCCCTTGTGGGCGAATCTGGTGCTGATTAGTTTTGAGTACGATTCGGAATAAAAGAACCCGCCTTTTTTTTGCGAAATGGCCCGCAAAAGCTTATATCTAGTGTAGCTGAAAAACTAATGGACCGAATTCCACAAAATTCGGTATATAAGTCACTTGTGGGTTCACCCTGATTCTGATTAGATTTTGGTACGACTAGGAAAAAAATAACCTGCCTTTTTTTTGCAAAATGTCCCATCAATAATCGCCAAAATCTAAAATAAAAAACTACGTATGCTCAAGCATATCCATTAAATGTCTGTTCAATACGTAATTTTTAACGAAGAAAAGTATAAGATCAACCCCATTACATTAGGACTAGTCGTTCTCGAGAAATTTTAGTTTTTTCGTATTTTTTCTACGCCACCTTTGAAAATAAGTCCAGTTATCAAATGAGAACGGAAATTGAATTAAGAGTGAATTAAATTTAATTAAAATAAAGAGAATGTGAATATAAGTCTGCAGGGAAAGTCTTGTGCTGATCATATCAGATTTTTATTTGTAGTATAAATATGAAGTGATATATCTGCATTTGAATAATAAAAAAATATTCGAGCAACGTTATTTGTTAAATTTTAATTAACTTTACTGTGAAACAACTCACATGTTTTCGAATCTCTTATAGCAGAGTAGTGAGCCTCTATTTCCCCCCCCCCTTGTTTTCTCAGTTTTCATGTGTGAAAGGTCTACGACGTCGTAGTTCAACAACATGGCTGCTGATCACAAACGCTGCTTATGATTGTGACGCTACTTATGATTGTGATCACAAACGCTGCTTATGATTGTGTCGGAATCATTGCCAGTTTGAAAGCTTCTCAAATTTAAATATTATTTTTTAACTTAGATGCTATGTTTTAATGAGGATAAATCTGTGCGTTGTCATAGATGGTAATCAATCAATAAGGGACTCCTAATCGCTTTCATAGATAACCGAAATATATTTTAAGTTTTATTTCATATTTTCAATACTATGGATGTCAAGTTACAGAATAGAAATTGAGATTTTAATTTTCTTATACATTCTCTTGCCCCCCATATTGGGATTTCAAATTATTTGCGCACCTTGCAGTTGGGTCACGTTTTGTTAAGCAAATAATTACTTTAAATAAGGAATAACAAGAAAGATCAATCATGTATAAAGCATTGATTATGAAACACTTTAAAACTGAAATGCAATTTTATTTAAACGTAATGCGATACATTCAGCACTGATATTTTTATTTTCCTTACATACATAATGTGGAAATTATTGTGACGGGGGTCGAAAATTCGAAATCGAGTTTTCGACGGGAAAACACGTTTCAAGCATCCCTGATCACGGGTCAAACATACATTTTTGAGGTGATGTCTATGTGTGTGTGTGCGCGCGTGTGTGTGTCAGTGAGTCTGTGGAGACGATATCTCACGAGCAAATGGAGCGATTCAGATGAAATTTGGTACAAAAATCACAATCCATGAATACTGGAAGCTTATTGTTTTTAAACGCAATAGAATATTCAGAACTCCTACATTTTGGAGTGAAATTTTAGAAAACACATCAAAAAATCAAAACCTTTAATAAAGTTACGTAAATAGACATTTCTTATGTAATTTTTCTTTAGAAAACGATTGACATAAACTTTAGAACGCTAGTATGAACCGGTCTCGAGATATTGCACATTTTTCAAATCAATTTATCAAAAAATCAAGTAAAATAAAAAAAAAGTAATAACTCTTAAGAAACATGTTCACTTTTCATATGTAATATCATCCGATAAAATGGGTGACATTATTCTCGTAGATCTAACTCGTTCCATTCACGAAAAAAGATACTTTGAGTAATACTTTTGTATTTGAACGCCAATACTCATCTATTTGCTGTAAGTATTACCTATTTTTTCGTACATAACTGCTGGCGAGATTTTGGCGACGAATTCTTTTTAATGTCGCCAATTTGGCGAATTTTTGAAATGTTGCCAAATTAACGAAAATCTCGCCAAATGGATAAAAATGAAACTATATCAATGAAAATGACGACTAATTGACGAAAATTCTATATCTTGGATAGAATATAAGTATCTACTATAAGAATATCTACAATAAATTTTTTTGCTGTAAAAGCAGTAAATTCATTTCATTATATAAGGAAAGTCAAGTGTTGCCAACATCAAATTTTTAAAGTTATCACAGAACTAAGATAATTTATTATACTTGGAAACTTAAATCTTCATCAAAAAAGCCATTATCATACATTGTCTGCTTCTCTATGTAAAATCAATGAAAATGTCCTTCATATCACTTATATTCCAGTCTTTAGAGCTAAATAATTTTGCTTGAAAACAATCCACAATTCTTATACAACTCATCTTACAATAGCTTGTTTTTTTTCCATTCTGTATGCATTAAGATTCTTCTTTTTTGTAAAAATAATCAAAGTTTAGTGATCATTTAAAATAAAAAAATATTGTAATTGCGTTGGCACAGAATTTAGATACACAACTGATATGCAAGAATAAAGCGGTTTCATGACGGATGCAACACTAAATATAAATTTAAAAGATCTTCAAACATCATGGATTTTACACAGTGGAAAAAATGGATGCCTTATTTTATTTTGAAATGAGTCACATGATCTCTTCATATAATATGGGTGTAATTATTACTTCAATTTTTATTTAAAAAACTACCACACATATTTTGCTGCCATTTTTTACACATTTTACTTGATAATTTGAATATTTGCTAAAATTTTCGAATCAAATTTTGAATTTTAACTGCGCTTATAAAATGCTTGAATTATTATGTCCCATAAGGTTCAATGTAATTCATTTTTTCGATGCGGGTTAAATCGTATGTGTGTCGTAGCTTCTAACGTGCTTGTGCATCGTAATTTTCAATGTGCTTGTGTATTGTAGCTTTTAATGTGCCCGTGTATCGTAATTTTCAATGTGCCAGTGTATCATAGCTTTCAATGTGTCTGTGTATCGTAGATTTCAACGTGCCTGTGTATTGTAACTTTCAATGTCCCTGTGTATCGTAGCTTTCAATGTACCTGTGTAGCGTATCTTTCAAAATGCCTGTGTATCGTACACTCTTATATGTCGGCCATAAATTCAAAGTCTGGGTTGATTTTGTGACCAAATTTTAGTCATTTTTGTAAAATTTATTTCTGTGCTTTTCCGACCAAAATGTAATTTTATGGAAAAATATACCTGTGATTTTGCAACTAACGTGTAAGTTTACGAGCAATATTCTAGAATTTATCCTAGCGATTTTGCGACCAACGTGTAATTTTACAGATAATTTTCTCGATTTTACGGACAGTATTATGAAATTTACGGCCATGTAAATACGGTCAAAAAATAATTTTACGGATAATTTCCTAAAAATTACGACCATGATTTTACGGCCAAAAATAATTTTACGGATCATTTCTTTAAATTTACGGCCACGTAATTACGGCCAAAAAATAATTTTACGGACAATGTCCTAAAAATTACGACCACAAAATTACGGTCATCCATATGTTTTTACGGCCATGTATATTTACGAACATGGATGTAATTTTACGGTCAATGGCTGGATCCCTATTGCCGGAATTTGGCCGTAATCTTACGGAGTTTTTTTTTTTTACTTTCCTTATATACATAATGTATAAGGAAAGTATTGTGACGGGGTCGAAAATTCGAATTCGAATTTTCGACGGGAGAGCACGTTTCAAGCATCCCTGATCACGAATCAAACATTTTTGAAGTGATGTCTGTGTGTGTGTATGTGTGTGTGTGTGTGTGTGTGTGTGTGTGTGTGTGTGTGAAAGTATGTGTGTGTGTGTGTGTGTCAGTGAGTCTGTGGAGACGATAACTGACGAACGAATGGACCGATTCGAACCAAATTTGGTAAAAAAATCATAATCCGTAAACACTGGAAGCCTATTGTTTTTATACGTAATCGAATGTTCAGAACCCCCCTAAATTTTCGAATGAAATTTTGAAAAAATCGTCAAAAAATCAAAACCGCTAATAAAGTTACGCAAATAGACATTTCTTATGTAATTTTTCATTAGAAAACGATTGGCATAAATTTTAGAACGCTAACATGAACCGTTCTCGAGATATTGTGCATTTTTCAAAAAAATTCCGAAAAAGTCACATAAAAAAAAAATTCCTATTGAGAAACATGTTCACTTTTCATATGTAATACCATGCGATAAATTGAGTGACATCATTCTCGTGGATCTAGCTCGTTCCATTCATGAAAAAATATACTTTGAATAATACTTTTGTATTTGAACGCCAATAGTCATTTATCTGCTATAAGAATAACTTTTTTCTTAGTGCATAACGCTTGGCGAGTTTTTGGCGACGAATTTGGCGGAATGTCGCCAACTTAGCGACTTTTTGAAATGTTGCCAAATTAACGAAAATCTCGCCAAATGGATAAAAATGACGCTAAATCAATGGAAATGATGACTAATTGTCGAAAATTCAATATCATGGAAAGAATATTAGTATCTACTACAAGAAAAACCTATTTTTTTACTGTAAATGTAGTAAATTGATTACATTATATAAGGAAAGTCATGTGTTGCCCACATCAGATTTTTTTTTGAGTGATAGCTTTCAATGTGTCTGTGCTTGCGCAGAGTGCGTCCACAGAAAGAGTATGTAGGCATACGTGAATTGCATATGTGGACGCGCAATTAGCATATACTTGGTCTGAAGCGACTACATAAAAAATTTTGAAATTAAACAAAGTGCGTTTAAAAAATATTTATAAAAGTGCAGTGGTTGTGGCGCAGCCGCGTTTGCACTTGAATAGTTATTTTTGGTTCTAAGTAGACGTATTGTTAAAGCATTCTTTGGTTTTCAAGAATTCGTTATGAATTCTGGTATTTGGGAATTTTTATCAGAGATCTGCATTCTAAATCCACAGCAACGTCGGATATAACTTCATTGATCGCTTCCACTGTATACCGCGGCTATGGTTTCTGACGTCAAAATGTTTCACTTTTCGGTCTTTAAATGAGCGAATGATTAAATAATCAAGATTTATTTATTAAAAATTCACTTGATTCCGACATAATATTTTTGTACTCAGTTCTAGAAAGTATTACACTTCTTGAACTGACTTTCCGGCCGTCCAAACAGTTACCTCATACCTTTCCGGTAGGTCGGACGGTCAGGGTCGCAACAACAACAACAACTTCTTGAACTGAATGAGTTTTTGTGTCGAAATCTCTTTCTCATGAACTACAAGATTTGGTAGAACATTTTATCAATAAAGTTTTATATGCAACTTCAAAATTCACAGCATTTAACTTAAGCTGCAAAAGGACCCTTGTTTTTTATCCATAATAATTTTATTAGCTGAAAAGACTGCATAAGAAGAGTCTATTATCCCAACGCTGTGATTAAGTTGCTCCTTGAAGAAAAGTTTTTTTTTATCTGAGTGATAAATTTTAAAATATTGAATCTATAATAAATGCGTTTTAAATCTAAATGTAATTTCAGAATTAAAGGAAATTGCATCACTTAGGAAAGAACGTGTAGGAACAATAGGGGTTCCTCATAAGTCCCAATGCTTCCCTTTAACTTAGATTGAAGTGATCCAGAGATGAAGAGGCAGAGTCTACTGATAGGAAACAGACTATGGCTATCGTTTGATTCGTAGCGCCGCTAGAGATAACTTCGATTAGTTAGATTTTTTGTCTCTAAAACGAGGCAAAATAGATTTGAAGTTTGAATTACAAAGTTGTACTGCGATCTCTATTTTGCACAGAAATACGCAAAGTTCGCACAAAAAATAAGGTCAACGGACAGCGATAATTATACAAATATATCTTCTACTACTGAAGTATTTCTGAAGAAGCACATGAGAAATATCCATGGAATTTAGTAATCTGTGTAATAAGCAAATTTTAATTTATTTAGAATTATCTCTTTTGCAGTACACATTAAATATTGTATGAAATTTGCACACAAATGATGCTACCCTGTCACTTGTGTGTTCAACACAAATGATGCAGTGCAATAATTATCCCTTTTCGTTGATGCCGAGAATACGTGCAAACCGCACGTTTTCTTATACTAAATTGAAAATGCTAAACAAAACTTCATGCAGCATGCAGCATGTAATGGAAACAACTGTATGCAGCATATAGCATGTAATTGAAAAAACTGCATGCAGCATGTAATTGAAAAAACTGCATGCAGCATGGAATTGAAACAATTGCACGCAGCATGTAATTAAATTTTATTTCCTATCTTGCTTAGTTTTAGAGATGGAAATTTAAACTTCAATTCTCTTCGATCCGCCGCTAGAGGCGCTACATACTTTCTCGATCGATAGCACAATGTCGATTTCCTATCAGTAGACCCTGCTATTGCGGAGCTAAAACACTTTAATCGAAAGTTAAAGGGATGCATAAAGACTTATGGAACTCTGTATAGATTAGAAGATTATATTCGACGTATGGATATGCACAAAATCTGTATTAATCATTTCGACATATGTTGAGGTAATATGAAATGTATTGAAGGTAAATGTTCACTATTGTTTACTGTTCACGGAATGTGAAAATATTGTATGTTCCATAAAATGAATGTTCCCACAAATTTGACTTTAAGTTAAAATATTAAACTATATATATAATCCGTATATATATATATATATATATATATATATATATATATATATATATATATATATATATATATATATATATATATATATATATATATATATATATATATATATATACACACACAAGGTAGGATCAAAAAGATCGGGGCCTGTTCTGCTGTCTACAACTCTAATTGGAGGAGAGGGGAACTATTTTACAGTGACGTAGAGGTAGGTACATGTGACGAGGCACATGCGAAAAGGAAGAAGCAGGTCCGCAGTGCAGGGTTTATCCAGACAATGTGTGTCAGTGAACTGCAGTCGTTCGCGTTCGTCGAAAACGGTAATGGCATTTGAAGAACAACGTGCGAATATCAAGTTCTGCTAGCGTTTGGGGAACTCGCCGACAGAAACATTGCACATGTTGCAGCAGGTGTACGGTGAGAGAGCAATGTGTCGTGCGAAGGTGTTTTCATAGCACTCCCGATACACGGACAGCTGTGAATCTGTAGAAGACAATATATATATATATATATATATATATATATATATATATATATATATATATATATATATATATATATGCTACATGCTGCATGCTGCTTGAAATTTTGTGGAGCATTTCAATTTAGTATAAAAAAACGTGCGGTTTGCACTTATTCTGGGCATCAACAAAAAGGGATAATTATTGCACTGCATCATTTGTACATCATACACAGGTCATCGGACTCGTCCTAAATTATGAGTAGCTGGTTGAGTGACCGGGCTGTGTCATTTGTGTTGTTGTTGAGATCCAGACCGCTGCACGCTGCCACAACTGCCGCCGTGTTCCCGCGGAGTACGATCACGTTAAACATGTGGGTCCGTAAGTCCTTCCGAGAGGTTGGTGGTAGGGGAAGGAGGGTACTGCCCCTGTGGATGCCTCCCCCACTGGGTTCCGGTCTAAATTAGGTGGCACTTCCCGGCCGTCCAAACAATTACCTTACACCTTTCTGGTAGGTCGGACGGTCTGGGTCTCAACAACAACAACATGCCCAGTCTCCGGCCGCCCAAATAGCTGCTCAAGTCCTCGGACGAGTCGGGCGGTCTAGGTCTTCAACATGCCCGGTCTGTTCGAGAGATTTCGCCAATCCCTCCACCTCCGCTATGAGATGTGTATTCAAGTTGGCTGTCGCTCTTTTGTGCCATTACTGGGATCATTTTTTATCAAATATCATTTTATAACTTCTAAGCCCTTCTTTTGTTTTCGCCTCACCTTATCGGTTTCACCATTAAGCGCCTAATGGCGTTTTTACGTTTCATTTCCGACCCGGTAAACTATGACGAAAAATGTTTGGTTTTGTGTGTACTATTCCTCGTAAAGGTTTGTCCATATTTTTGGAATCACCCTGTATATATATATATATATATATATATATATATATATATATGAGTAGATTTGTACAGTACAGTCAACTATAAATAACAGTACACATTGAATATTCAGTGTTATAATTATGTGATCAAACTCAGTTAGATTTATATTTGTTTTTGCTCAAAAAAATTTACTACACTGGTTCAGTTTGTCAAACACGAGAAAGTAGGTTTGAGCCATACACAATATATAAGATATGCATACCATTATATGTATCATTGGGCGCATTACTGTGAAAATATTATACATCCATACATACCCGGCATCGATTGTTGAACTATATTGGATTAGATTCTATTTTGCATTCAATATAGAAAATTGTTGCACCTTTATTTCCTAATTTCCGTAAATGCTTCAACAGTAATCCTATCTCATCTTGTCTACTGAAATGTATTGTGATATTTTAGAATAAATAAGTTCACCAAAATTGGAAAATTCCTTGACTTTTAAACTCAGACGGAAAACACTTATTTTTTAACAAAACTATTATTTCATTTTTAACACTTTACAACAAAGTTGAAAAGTGTTTATGACTTTGTTCATTCTGTCTGTCTATCTGTCTCTCTGTCCGTTAGCACGATAACTGCCGTAAAAATGACTTAATCAAAATGAAATTTTAGTATGTTGTTCAGACGGTCTGTAGGACCTAAGGGAATATAAATGAATAATATCACCCCATTAATTTTGGATTGAACCCGGGTTGAAGAAATGAAATACATTGAGCCCTATGAGACCTAATTTTTCAAACATTTTTTAAGCGGATTTAAAATTCACAAATTGTTTCGAAAATTTTAGGTAATATTCAAATTGTTCCATAAAATATAAAAAAATTAATTCAGCGAGTTATTTTCAGTAGTTTTTAAAATAAAAATTAAAAGAATAATGACACCTCTTATATGAAGCGATCACGTGACCATGATATGAAAAGATCACGTGACCCACTTCAAAATGATATATGGCATCCATCGTGTCTCAAAATCGTGATTTTTAAAGTTCTTTTTAATTCATATTGAGTGTTGTATTCGTCCTAAAACCGTTTTTTTTTTGCTTAAATTCTGTGCATCTACATACTGAAACACAATGACAATATATTTGAGTTTAAATGATCATCCAAATTTTATTTTTTCTACAACGAAGCCTATTTATCACATATGTAAAATGTAAACAGCAAAATATGTAGGATGAGTTGTATAAGAATTGCTGTATTTCTTTGACGCAAAAGTATTTAGCTCATGGAGTCTGCATAGTTGATATGAATGGGATATTCATTGATTTTACAGAGAGAAGGGCGATTTTTTTTATGAAGTTTTAAGCATAGAGTTTAATGACTTGTAGCTCCATGGTCTCAAGTTTTTAAATAAAATAAATTATTTTAGTACTTTGATGAATGAAATGAATGGGAAATTATTTATGAATGAAATGCTGTTTTTATAGAGAGAGCCAGGCGTGTTATTTTTTCTATGACGTCATTTGAATGAATGTCAGTTGTTTTCAATGAAGTTTTCAAATATAATAAATTATTGTAGTATTATGATGATTTTAAAAATATTACCGAGGAATGTATCGCATTTCAGAGATGTTTAAACCAGACAATTTATATTTCAATGCCGTCATTTGAATGAAGTTCATTTTTTTCAATGAAGGTTTAAGTTTTCAAATATAATAAATTAATATAGTATTGTGATAAATTTTAATATATTACTTAGAAATGTATTGCATTTTAGAGATGTTTAAATAAAATTGCATTGGAGTTGGAAAGTGTTTTATAATCAATGCTTTAAGCATGATTGATCTTTCACCTTTTTTATTTAACTATATTTGTATTGATGTTAATAAATATTTCAAATAATTGTAAACTATAATGACACAAAATAATTAAATACAGTCTTTATAGTCTTCCAACATTATATATTTTTGACCTTATCTATACTTTCTTTCAGCCTTTCTAATATACTTCACCCACATTCACTGAGGAATCAACGGGTATTACGACAAGTCATTGAGCACTCACTTGGATGTCATAGCATATTTTAAATTGCTTGACTTTTCAGTATCGTGTTCCATAAAAACGTATTTACATCCAATGGAGAAAAACACTTTCTTAAAATACTTGCATAAAACTGTCGTTTGCAGTTCATGACAAAAATGTTGACTGCTAATGGGTTACAGTGTAAAAACATCCATAGCTTTATAAAAATTGCAGCTTTAAAGTGTATTTAAATTGGAATTACAATACATAGCAATGAATGGAAGGCAAATAAATTGCAAAATCGTCAGGAGGAGCATGCAACCCTTTGCATTCTAAAAAAATTCTGATGTGGGCAGCGCATGATTTTCCCTGCAAACGCAAATTCATTTTTTCTTTATTTCTTCAAGAACTCATTAAATTGAGTTTAATTGCACAAAATGACACTAAATTTGCATTTTTAATTCAATTTCTGCTTTTATTTAGTAATTGGACAGTTTTCCAAAGGCGGCATCAGAAAATGCGAAAATCTCAAATATCTCGAGAACGGTTAGTCCTAGAGTAATAGCGTTGTTCTTATTCTTTTCCTCGTCAAAAATTACGTGTGAAAAAAGCATTTAGTTGATACATTTGAACATACGTAGTCTTTTTTTAGATATTGGCGATTTTTGCGGGCCATTTCGTAAAAAAAGGTAAGTTGTTCTTTTCCGAATCGTACCAAAATCTAATCAGCACCAAAGTATCCCACATGTGATTTAACTACCAAATTGTGTGAAATTTGGTGAATTTGTATTTCAGCTAGAGTGAATACATGAAATTTTTGCTGGCCATTTCGCAAAAAAGGCCGGTTCTTTTTTACCGAATTGCACTAAAAACGAATCAGCACCAGCTTCACCCCCAAGGTCTAACCTACCAAATTTTATGAAACTCGGTCCATTAGTTTTTGAGTTAGAGTGGATACATACATTGCACAGACACACAGACACACAGATAGATATACACAAACAGACATGCACACAGACGTCACGCTAAAAATAGTTTTTTCGTACTCTAGAGGTCTCGAAACTTGTAGATCCATCGAAAACTCGAGTTGCGATTTTCGACATGATTCCAATACTATCCCTATACATTACCATTTATTGCAGGGAAAGTAAAAAAGTTTTTTTCGTTAGATAACGTTGTTGCAATGAACAGAAAGTTTATTTTGCACCTCAATGAACTAAAAGAAAAACCATTAATAAGAAATTAAAAAAAATAATGAAAGCATTATAACTAGAATTTAATGAAAATATATACAAAGACTAATACTCACCATATGCTAAGAAGAGAAATGCAATATAATCAACAGTTGCCTCTAGAGATGAGGATTGGAAATTTTTCCACTTTCTTTTTTAATTAATTCGTAAATAGAATGTAATACTCTTTCCAAACTATTTTTCTGAAAAGCAAAATGCTTTATAAGAAGTTCTTGATTGATTTTAATAATTTTAAAAAGGAAAATTAAGGAGGGTGGTGTGGGGGAGTGGTGGGGGGCAAATGTGTGTATATGCGCTTTATTTTAAGAAGAATGGATGACCACAAGAAGGGAGACATTTTACTCATTTACATAATGAAGCAAATACAGTTTCAAGAAGCCTAACTTTTCAGTATTAAGTTCTCTAAAATTTATAACAATATTAAAAAAAAATGTTCCCGCAAGTTTAGCTGAGGGCAAGTACTTTAATAGCTAAATATGTGCTTAACTCATTTTGCAAATTGTCGTTTCGTTCTCATGATACTCATTCAATTACAAGCAGGTTTTTTTAAAAAAAAAAAATTCAATACTATGTAACATAATTTATTATTAAAAGTGTTTAATTACAATCATTTGTTTTAATTTAATTTTGTTGTACAATTTACTTTTATACATATAATAAACTAGTAATGTTTGTTTAGTAGATGGTAGAATATTTCCCTTGAATTATCAGTAGGTATTGAAAGAAATGAAATATAATATTTAATGCATTTTTGTATTATAATCAGTTTTTTTTAATATTATATTTTATAATACACTTTTATTATACTGAACAGCAAATTATGATTCTGATAAGGTATAACAATTTTAAATTATTTCTCATGTTATAACTTTTGCGAAATGCTTTAAAAATAGAATTTTGAAGATAAGAAAACATTATTATATAGATGTAATAGAATTTTTATAAGAAGTTTTGAAAAGCAAGCATATTTAAGGAAAATAATAATTTGTAGCTGGCAACTGCAATATACAAATGTAAGAAATATTCATGCATAGAATACTTTTATATATTTCTAGATTTAAACCTCTTTTCAGCCATGTTGTATAATATATCTTTGACTGTAGCTTGAATATAAGTATAATTACTTTTAAAAATCACTGAGCATATTATTCCAGCTAAAATGTAATATAAAGAAAAATTTGAAAATTTTCAGTAAAATCCATATTTCGAGTTGCCACTCGAAGATGAAATCAATATTCCCAATAAGAAATAAAAGCCAGAAAAATAAATAGGTATACAACATGAGATATGTTAGGAAATGTAAATATATGTACTTAAAGTATCAGTTAATTTAAAATCAAACAAAAAGTGATTACTAATGCTACTATGATAAAGCATTAGAGAAAAATAATGATAAAGTTAATAACATACACTCACGGACAATGAAAGTTGCGCACAAAGAAGACAACAGGGTACAACCGCGAAATGATGCAAATATCTAGATGGCGGGCTTGTATGCAAATGGTCCCAGTCTGGTGTGATTGCTAATGACCGTACACCCGTGAAGAGAGCTGAAAGCATGAGCCAGCAGCCTTATGAACCGGCGTGTAGTCGACGCCCCATCAATGCGAGAAGCTTCGGCCGACGCAAGCATGAGTACGGAGCGAAAACAATGGTGGGTTGTTGTTGTTGAGGCTGTTTGGACGGCCGGAAAGTGCCACACAATTTAGACCGGAACCGAGTGGGGGAGGCATCCACTGGGACCGTACCCTCCTTCCCCTACCACCAACCTCTCGGAAGGACTTACGGACCCACATGTTTAACGTGATCGTACTCCGCATGAACACGGCGGCAGTTGTGGTAGCGTGCAAATCCGGCGCGCAAACCACTCGGCCACCGCGCCCGAAAAGTGCCAACAGCACGCGGTGTTCCCAGGTGGTCACCCACCCAAGTACTAACCGCGCCCGATGCTGCTTGACTTCGGTGATCTAATGAGAACCGGTGTTATCAGCACGGTACGGCCGTTGGCCAACAATGGTGTGTAGAAGGCAGAACCTTGGATATACGGAACTGACGGACTTCGAGAGAGGCCTGATCCTCGGGCTGTAAACCGCAGGGTGGTCATCGCGTCGGATAACCCGTCACGTGGATCGTTTGGGTTATACCGTCCGACGGTGTTGGGGGCACTGGTCGCGGGACGCCACGCAGAACCGGCTCTGGATGGACCAGGCATACCACGAGTGGAGAGGATCGAATAATCGTGCGGTAGGCACGTTCAAAGCCCACGCCGAACCGATCGACAATACAGGCACACGTAGCGGCTCCTGTGTGCCCTCGAACCATATATAGACGCCTGAAGGAAGCGAATGTGTGACCCCAGTGCCCCTTATATGTACTGTCTTTAACACGGGAACATCGGCCTTTAACACGGGAACTCCTGTTGGGGTGGTGTTGGGCCAGACCAACGTGGGACGCCACAGATTGGCGATGTCTTGTGTTTAGCGATGAGTGCCGATTCGTTTTAGGCACCGATGGTCAGCGTGTCCGGATGTGGAGGTCCACTGCACAACGCCACAACCCAATCTCGTTATCGAGCGCCACACCAGCTCCACTACAGGCATCAATGGCTGGGGAGGCATAGCCTACGACAGCCGATCCGCTCTAGTAGTGGAACCTGGAACATTGACTGGCCAGCGGTACTTGGATGTGATTATACGGCCCCATGTGCTCTCATTCGCTGCTGGGATTCCAGATGCGCAATTACAGCAGGATAATGCCCGGCCACGCACGGTTCGGGTCGACCAGGCCTGCCTGAGTCATATCCAGACACTTCCATGTCCTGCCCACTCCCCAGACCTGTCCCCTATCGAGCATTTGTGGGATCAGTTGAAACACCACCTGCCTCGTTGTCGCAATCGTCGGGATTTGGAACGTAACGTCCAACAGGTATAGATTCGTCTGCCGCAGGACACCATCAGGCGTCTGTTCGACACCATGACGGACCGTACTGCTGCTTGTATTGCAGCACGAGGCGGTGCGACGCGCTATTGAGGATGTCCTCTGTACGTGTTTTGCTGAGCTGTTTTGTGTTCATGCATATCATTCATCTGTATCCTTCCATAAATAAAATTTTAGGTTCATCCTATGCTTCCTTCTTGGTGCGCAACTTTCATTGTCCATGAGTGTATAATAGCATGATAATGATAATAAAATTATGGCATCTAAAAATTTTTAGTTAATTTAAACTTTTTACAATATTGTTCTGTAAATATGCTAGAAAATCACATAATTTGCTAGCATTTTTAAGGTTATTATTATACATATTGTGATAGTTTTTATTAGATTATTTATATATTCTAAAATATTGATCAATTATTATATTACGATATAAATGAATATAATTACATGAATTAATTGGTAATATTAAAATTAAAATTATCTTTTTCATCAAATACATTCGTTTTTGTAGGAGCGAAATTGCAGCCTTGCTACAGTTGGATGTCCACATGCTTGACCGTAGTTGTTCTGAATCCATTTTGAAATCTCTATTCTGGTTAATGACGCTATCGAGCGATTAAAAAGAACAAAAGAGCACCAATTAAGTATTAGAATAGACGAAGTGATCATAATTAATAAAGGATTATTGAAGAAGGAGAAACCAAGCACTTCCAAAATAATCACCAGCTTTAACGACGACTTTTTTCGTAGCAAACCATTATTGCTATTCTTTTAATTCAATTTTACTCTTCGTACGAAGAAAACACACACATACAACCACAGCTAGATCACCGAAGTCAGGCAGCATCGGGCGCGGTTAGTACTTGGGTGGGTGACCACCTGGGAACACCGCGTGCTGTTGGCACATTTCGGGTGCGGTAGCCCGGTGGTTTGCGCGCTCGATTTGCACGCTGCCACAACTGCCGCCGTGTTTATGCGGAGTATGATCAAGTTAAACATGCGGGTCCGTAAGTCCTTCCGAGAGATTGGTGGTAGGGGAAGGAGGGTACGGTCCCTGTGGATGCCTCCCCCACTGGGTTCCGGTCTAAATTGGGTGGCACTTCCCGACCGTCCAAACAGTTACCTTACACCTTTCTGGTAGGTCTGGGTCTCAACAACAACAACATACAACCACAGCGAGCTCCGCTTAAAGTTGAGCAAAGTTATTTGGATTGAATGTGACTAATTAAATTAAGAGGTCGTTTTCAATGAAACGGACGTATGTTTGATTTAGCAATTTTGAGTCAATTGAATTTGATGTAATAAATCATTGAATGTGATAAGTGGAAGTTACTGTAATAGAAACGATTTTTTTTTTATCGTAAGATCCGTAATTATAAAAAAAAGAAAGTGAGGCTTTTCTTTCAATAACGAATTTTAAACCTTAGTATTCTTACGCAGTGTTTAACTGTAAATAAAGGAAATTTGATTTGATACCTAGTATTAGCTATATAATAATTTTTGTAGTTTTGTCTTTTCAGATCTTCCTGAAGCCACCCGATAACCTGGCAAACTTAATCTGGAAACTATTATAATATCGGCGACGGGACAGAATATAACGAATCCGGATTTTTAATTTACTCCTGAAGATGAAGAAAATGAGGTTTTCCGAAAAGTCTAATTAAATCCTTCAGAAGCTCTTCTAGTGTCTAACAGGTTAAATCTTTCTACACTTAAAGTAACAACCACCATACAGAACTAAACGTAGCTAGATTTTTGATCCTCCAGGAGTGATATGCTTTGTTTCGAAAAATCCTTTCATATCCTTAAACAGCACCCAGCAGGAAAAGAAGGTTGTATTTTTGAACACATTGTGTCTACCACTGGAGCAAACCTAACGGAAACGGATTTTCGATTTTTACCCTGGAGTGGACAAAATAAAGGAGGTGTAAAATTTCTCAGAACCCTCCTGAAGCCTCCCGGTGACCCAACAGGCTGAAACTATATTACAGGACGGACCTAACAGGAATAAACTTTCATGGAGTCAACTATTTTCGACTTTAAGAGCCCTACTTTATTAAATACAATAAAATGAATTCCAAAAGATTCAATTTAATTTTTAAGATTGCAAATTTTTCTGTTTTTACTGGTTTATTTAACAGTAGTAATATAAGAGGTTAAATAATTCTTTTTTAAAAATTAATTTCATATTTTGTCATATTATGTCATGCCGTTTGTGATCAGATATTTAACAGTTATCAGGTAAAGTTATTTAGTTTTCCTAATCTATGTATTGTAGTATTATTATGTGACATTTCTTAGCAGTAAATGTTTGATATTAAGCAAAATGACACAAAAAGTGAGAAAAATATCATAGAACTACCCCCTTTCAGCACATTTAACTTTATTTTTATATCCGTCTTCCCTTTATTATTCAACCCATTATGATCCCAAACAGCATCACATTCACTCATTTGAAAAATCATTTCTTCTTAGAATGTGCCATTGAATACAGATTTTATTATCACTGCACAATGTAGTTTGAATGGCTTTTCTCTTTTATGCTCTAGCATAAAATGTCGAGCATAAAATGACAGTAATATCAAAAGGTGATAGTTCTTTTAGTAAAGCAATAGTATGAAGTAGTTGTTTGCAGTTCGTGGAAAAGTGTTGATTCGTATGTGATATTTTTTTAAAATATGAATCAAGTCAATATATGTAGACTAATGAGTTTATCTATGGATTTCTAAAGAAGTTTACATACTAGCATAAATGACAGTTTTATTAAATTACAAAAGAAATATACCCGTCGGTATCCGGGATTTAAGATGCAAACCTCTGATTAAAATTATACCGGAACATATAGTGAAGTTTTGAAAATAATGAAATGCTTTTACGATAAAAACATCACAGTTTCCCCATAGTACAAGGCTCCTATATATACAGAAGGGTGGAGTGAAAAAAACTTTTTTTTGGAAATTCATTTGAGCTTGGTATGGAAAAGTTGCCTTTGGGCACAAGATAAACGGTGGTAAAAGCATTTTGTCCTAGGTTAATATTTAGATCTGCCCCAAAGCACTTGAAAATTTTGGTTTTCAGACCATTTCGCAATTTTCGGCGTAAAAGTTAATAATTTCCTATCATTGCAAATTTATGTTGGCTAGGTATGCAAAAGTTGCCTTTTAGTACAAGGTAAACTGTCGTAAAAGCATTTTGCCCTAGGTTAATATTTAGGTCTGCCCCAAGGCACTTGAAAATTTGGGTTTTCCGACCATTTCGCAATTTTCGGCGCAAAAGTTAATAATTTGCTATCATTGCAAATTTATGTTGGCTAGGTATGCAAAAGTTGCCTTTTAGTACAAGGTAAACTGTCGTAAAAGCATTTTGCCCTAGGTTAATATTTAGGTCTGCCCCAAGACACTTGAAAATTTTGGTTTTCCGACCATTTCGCAATTTTCGGCGTAAAAGTTAATAATTTGCTATCATTGCAAATTTATGTTGGCTAGGTATGCAAAAGTTGCCTTTTAGTACAAGGTAAACTGTCGTAAAAGCATTTTGTCCTAGGTTAATATTTAGGTCTGCCCCAAGGCACTTGAAAATTTTGGTTTTCCGACCATTTCGCAATTTTCGGCGTAAAAGTTAATAATTTGCTATCATTGCAAATTTATGTTGGCTAGGTATGCAAAAGTTGCCTTTTAGTACAAGGTAAACTGTCGTAAAAGCATTTTGCCCTAGGTTAATATTTAGGTCTGCCCCAAGGCACTTGAAAATTTGGGTTTTTCGTCCATTTTGTGGTTTTCGGCGAAAAAGTTAATAATTTCCTATAATTTCAAATTTCAGTATTTGAATTATTTTGTTTGAAATTTTTTATTTTATTTGTTTCTTTTATTTTTGATTAGAAAATAACAAAAATGGCTGGTGTTAGTGGGTGTGACAAGTAGAAGACACGGCTGCGTACCAATTGCTCTATTTTTGGAAATCCTTCAGATTTACCAAAGACAATTGTTCCCACCAATGCTGATGTGCCAGCAGTTTCTGAACTTTCAAGTTGTGTTGCTTTCGAAGTCGAAGCGTTGTGGCAAAAGGGATCGATTCCAATTGTAACACACAAGCGGATGTGTAGCGAAGATAAAAGAACTTCACGACAAGCATCGAAATATGCTCAAGCCCTTCAAGAAGCGACAAAATGGTCCTAACTATCAAGCAAAGATGCAAAAATTTTGTACATAATCTAATTCTCATTTGTTGGACATCGCAGTCTGCAAATGCTTGGACATAAATCATTGCAATTGTGAGAAATGTGTGAAGGCACCTATTGCAGAAAGACCATTTTTGGAAGATCAAAGAAGTACAAGAAATATGATGATAGGAGGTATAGATAAAGTTGCTACAAAGCGATTGCAAGAACGCGATAATCGTAAAAGAAAACTTTCTAATAATGACTCTTGCAACATTTGTAGTTAAAGTTTACGCTCTTACTTGGTTTTATATCAAGACGCAATCATTTTTTACTCAAGGGGCACCCCATCTATGGAGAATGATAAACTTTTCAAGGTACCTTAAAACTGACTTGAGATGTATTGTGGATGAGGTAATTCAGAGAAATGCTTATTTCAGTCATTACGAAAATATCCTACTCGCAATGCTGAGTGATGAGCGCAATCACATAAGGAAACTGGCATTCAGAAGAATCCTTGCTGCAAGAGAAGAAAACAGGCATTCACTAAGATGCTTTCGTGTACCGAAACTTAATTTCGAAGCAGATGAATTCACCAATCTAATCGGCTGGGTTGATGCCCCAAAATGCGAGCCAGCTGCTACAAAGAACATCTCAACTTATGAAATAAAGTCATTTGTAAATGGTGTTACATTGACTGAACCAGTTTTAAACATTCCACAGTTTCCATGTCGGGGGTGCGGTAGCCCATTGGTTAGCGCGCTGGAGTTGCACTCGGTAGGCCCGGGTTCGATTCCAGCCACTGCCAAAACTGCCGCCATGTTCATGCGGAGTACGATCACGTTAAACATGTGGGTCCGAAAGTCCTTCCGAGAGGTTGGTGGTAGGGGAAGGAGGGTACGGTCCCTGTGGATGCCTCCCCCACTGGGTTCCGGTCTGAATTGAGTGGCACTTCCCGACCGTCCAAACAGTTACCTTACGCCTTTCTGGTAGGTCGGACGGTCTGGGTTTCAACAACAACAACAGTTTCCATGTCACGCTCAGTCAACTGAAAGACACATTAGGCTTGTCACTGAAGCATCGGCTACTGTTTGTGGTTTTGATCGCAGAGATGGAATGATTCTTGCCAAAGTGGAATCGAAATCAAAGAGTAAAACTTTCAACACTAAGTCTCAGTTTCAAGTATAAAGATTTAAACAGCTGTGAAGTTCTTGGATATATTCTAAATTTGATATATTTTTGTTTATTATGTTGTAAATGTTGTAAATGTTGTATATGTTGTAATATGTTTATAAACCATCTGAAATATGTACGAAATTGGTTTTGTAAGGATTTAACGATTAAAGTGCATTAAAGTACCCGATTTTCAAGATGATCGATTGAAGATGAAGATCCCAAATTTCAGGATAAAGTTTCCGATTTGCTAATCTAAAATAAAAGAAACCAATAAATTAATAAATTTGAAACAAAATAATTCAAACACTGAAATTTGTAATTATAGGAAATTATTAACTTTTTCGCCGAAAACCACAAAATGGACGAAAAACCCAAATTTCCCAGTGCCTTGGGGCAGATCTAAATATTAACCTAGAGCAAAATGCTTTTACCATAGTTTATCTTGTGCAAAAGGCAACTTTTCCATACCCAGCTCAAATGAATTTCCAAAAAAGTTTTTTTACTCCACCCTAATGTACAGGCTGACGCAACGGCCCTTTTGATTCCAACCAGTCCAGTCAGTTATCGTCTGTCTGTGCTATTTTATTGACGCGCGCATCTTACATAGTTGATATTTGATACGCAATTTAGCTGTAAAGTAAATGCTTCTGCTTTCAAATAGTTGTACCAATCATTTAAAAAAGTACTCTAGAATGGTTTTATTTTCTTAAGATCTCGGTTAAAGGACAAGGAAGTTGCCCTCTTTCTGCCATGTTAAGCCATCACTTCAGCTGGCAATGGAAATGGCCGCTGTTGCGCCAGCCTCTATGTTTAGGAGCCTTGCATAGTAACGAGCACGTTGTGACGTCAGTTGCAACACTCAGTACATAGCAACCGGCAAACCCGAAAATGAAGCCTTTTGCCCCAGCGAAATCAAGAATCTCAAATTTTGCGCTTCTGTTTAAAAATTCACAGTCAATCAGAAAATAAAGTAATTAATTATTGTTTATTATAAAGCGAAAATATAAACCCATATCTTTGCCTAAATATGGAATTGTGCTAATATTTCATTTTCAAAAGTGACGAGATAAAAATCAGATAATCTAACACATGCATATTTCGATGCATTTAAAAATAAATAAACAAATAAATATGAAAGATTTATCCTATGGATTTGAATCAGCGATCATTAAAAGGAACATTCTTCTGTCCTTCTGATGATGCGAAGACGAAAATTCTGTGATATTAGTTTTGTTCGCCATTGAACCGATTTGTGTGAAAACTGCTCAAGGGTGCATCATCTTCAAATAAATTAAAACCTAATTCGAATTAAAAAACAAACAAACTCAATGAAGTCTATTACACCGGGAGTTTAACAAACCAAGTACAGAATGTCGCTGCTGTCGGAAGCTTATATTCTCTGCTCGACGACACACACTCGCAAACATACACACAGACAAACACAAAGAAATTTATTTTATTATGAAGGATTAAAAAGATTATCATACCATTGTCACATATTTTTTGTTTTTAACTGAACCATTTTTAAAGTGTTCATACACAGAAGTTAAGCCAATCCCTTTGTCTGTCTGCAAGACTTGTCGACAAATTTAGCGTGTTTGGAAACCAATTTGACACAATATCGCCAACTTGGCAATTTTTGGGAAATGAGGACTTTCTCGTATACTTATATTCCGTATTGTTGAAGTTTACTTGCACCATAAACGTAATTAGAATTAAAAAATATTTGATTTTTACATATAATATTATACCACTATTTTCTTGGTAAACAAAATTCTAATTTTCTTAAAAAAATAATTGCTTTTTACATATAATATTATCCCACTATTTTCTTGGTAAACAGAGTTCTAATTTTCTTAAAAAATCTAAAAAATAAAATATTTTTAAAGTATTTTCAAAGTGCAGGATATGCACCCACTTTGTCTTATCATTCTTTTAAATAACTTTTATTTACATAGTATTGTTCAAAATGTCATTTTCTCGTAGATTCTACTATT
>OX578147.1:29487470-29572470 GCA_951213105.1 Amaurobius ferox
GATTATCCATGAACGATATCAAAGTATTTATGTAGATACATAATATTAAAATGAAAAATAGATAGAATTTATATTATATCTCATGGTAAGAACTCCAATTCTCATAATTTTAAGATTTTCATAGTTTTATTTCTTATGTAAAAATGATCCTGGTTTGTTCGAGAGAGTTCGCAAATCCCTCCATCCAGGGCCCTCGCTAAGACTTAACATTGGGGGGGGGGAAGAGCCGATAAAATTGCCAAGTCAAGTAATGATTTTTACCAACTTAAGTAAAGTCTAGTGAGGTTTTTTTTTTTTTTTTGCACCGATAACACATTTTATATCGATATTTCATTCATCGATATATCAGTATGATTAATGTATCCATAATGTCTCTCAATACTCAAATATCTTAAAGGTTTTTTTTTGCATAATTCTGTATCATGAAATTGCCAAAAGAGAAAAAAATTTACTGTAACCCTAATTTGATCCTCAGATTTGACAGATAATCAGAAAAACTATTTGATCAAATTAGGGCCTTATCAACCAATTTTGGCATCCTTTCCAAGTGATGGTAAAGACAGATTCAATCCCCATTGGTATAAAGAATTTCAGTACTTAGAATACAGTACAATTAAAGATTGTGCATACTGCTTTGTGTGCTTTCTGTTTCCTCATGGAGTAGGTCAAGAGAAGAGTGAAGATGCATTGGAGTAAGAAATTGGGGGGAAATGAGAAGCAAAAGCTGGGAAAGTTACAAACTCACTTTTCATCTATTGCACAAAGATCAGCACTCCACAACTATTGTAACTTTTTAATAAAGGAGCGGCACATTGATGTGCTTCTTGATCAAACCAAGATATTAGCTCTGATAGAAAATAAAAGAGTACAGTTTCAAAACAGAGAAGTAGTGAGAATCTTGCTCGACACATGCAGGACCCTAGGACATCAAGGGATAGCATTTCAATTATCAGGACCAAATGATGGTAATTTTGTACAAATAATATCGCTGATCTCAAGATATAACCACATCTTGAAAACGTGTTTTGATGAAAGAGAATTATGGCGGTACCACGTGAGTTACATGAGTCCTGAGTTACAAAATGCTGTTGCTGAAGAACTAGAAAAAAAAATTGTTAAGGAGATTAAGAGCTGTGATTTTTTCTCAGTGATGGCTGATACCACACCTGACAGTTCACAAAAGGATATGCTTTCGATTGTTGTCCGTACTGTCGATGAAAACTGCAAACCAAGGGAACGCTTGCTGGACGTTTCTGAATGTGCTGAAAAAACAGGTATTGGAATGGCAAAGTAAATTTATGAGACTTTAAGAAAGAAAGAAATTGACACATCCTCATTGGCTTTTCAGTCATATGATTTTGCAAGTTCAATGTCAGGACAGTTTAATGGAGCACAAAAGAAACTCTCAGAAATTATAGGGCATCATATACCATACATTCCATGCCAAGATCACAGACGTAGAACACAGCTGCAGTATCAGCATTATTATTAGAGACTTATTCGACGCACTTGAAGCATTGTATGTTTTCTTCAATTCAAGTACTAACCGTTTCCGACAGTTGTGGAATAAGATCAAAGAAGTGAAATATGCCCTTCTTTTGAGAAATATATCTAGTACTAGGTGGACAGCCAGAGCAGAGACTATAAAAGCTGTAAACACATCATTTGCACCTATCCTATCTGTATTAGAAGAAATTTCCACACAACAGGAATTAGATTGTGCTACAAAAGCAAAAGCGCATGGGTTATGCAAAAAGATGAAATCATTTGATTTCATTGTTATCTTGTATTTTATGAAAAACATTATGTATAAAATGAAGAATTTGACAGAAACTTTGAAAAGCCCTGATCTGAATTTGATTGATTGTATTACAGTTGAACAGTCGAAAACACCGTAATAATTTTGGAGGAGATTAATATTAACACCTCAGAAATGGACAACTTGATCACAAGTGCGGAAACATGTGTTGGAAACATTAAAGTTGATCCTGAACATAACTTTCAACTGCACCATAGAAGACGAATGAGGCCGAGAAGGATTGAAGAGTATGCTGAAAATGAAGTAAACATAGACCTAAAACAATGCTATAGAAAAGAGTTCAAGGCTGTCCTTGATACACTATGTAGAGGCCTTAAAGACAACGTGGTTGCTATGAAGACAACTATTTCTCCACTACATTCAATTTTCAACTTTCCCTTGAACAAGGATAATCTGACAATCGAAGCAATTGAAGAGGCTGTTATGATGTTCCCTCCAGCTACTAGGTCTCATATGCATGCTCTACAAAGTGAGTTAGAAGTCTTCGTTAACATATGCAAGGAGGAACATACATATACTATCAATGGAAACATTGAAGAACGTAATGGTTCAATTCAAAAATGCTTTAAAGCTGGCTTTCAAAATGTGCCAATTGACTTTAACAGCCGGTTATGGAGTCAGCACAAATGAAAGAGCCTTCAGTTAGCTAAATATTGTGAAATGTTCCTTGAGAACAACAATGACAAACATGAGGCTTAACAGCTTCATGCTTTTGAAGTGCGAAGCAGACTTTGGAAACGAAATCAACTTGGAAGATGCTGTAGAAAGGTGGTCTTGCCTGAAGCAAAGACGAATACGTGTCTATGTAAAATAAGTCAAACACAATAAAGCCCTTTTTTTTAATCCATATTCCATTTATATGGATCTTTGGAGTGTATATCATGATAAAATATCATCCATCATTTTATCTAAAATGTACCAAGTCTGCCAACTTGGATCTTGATTTTGCCAACTGTACAGGGATTTCTCAACATTCGGGGGGGATACTCCCCCCCTGTCCCCCCCCCTTAGCGAGGGCCCTGCCTCCATCGTCGCTGTGAGACGAGCACTCAGGTTGACAGTCGCTCTTTTGAGCTATTACTGTAATTATTGTTTATTAAATGGTATTTTACTAAGTCATTTTTGTGTTTTCACCTCATCTCAACAGTTTCAACATTAAGCGTTGCATTTTCAACCCGGTAAACTATGACGAAAAATTCTTGGTGTGGTGTGTACTACCGCCACGTAAAGTTTGGATCGTCTTTTTTTTAATCACCCTGTATATAAATCTATGATGCTTATGTTAATGGTAGATGAATTAATATGTAACAAAAATATCTATAAATGTAACTGACATTTAAAATTGTAGGTGCACGTATTATATTTTCGTTGCCGGTTTTCAAACACAAATTACTATTATTGGTGTGAGACCAGAAATAGATCTCACATTAAGTGTTGTGTTATGGTAAGACAGTTTTATACTAGTTATTTATTGATCTAAAACTTCGGACAATACTGACAGTCTGGATGGCACCGAGTTTTAGATCAATAAATAACTAGTATAAAACTGTCTCACCATAACACAACACTTAATGTGAGATCTATTTCTGGTCTCACAATTGCTTTACTCAATAATTTGTCATTTTGATTCTTAAACAGCGCAAACTATAATATTCGCATGAAAAGAAATTTGAAGTATTTTAAAATATTTTCGTCTTTGCATATAATTTGCATTTATGTATACAGGCAGACTCACTAAATATTCGTTATAATATCTTTATTATGAAATCTAAATAAGTTAGTGAAATAGCAAAATCTATAAATCAATACTCCATATCATATTACCATCCAGCGAGTCAGTGTTCAAGAATAGTCAGGGTCATATATTAGCGTCGGGTACCCAAGGTTCAATATTCAATATTTTATCTTAGATTCCTTTAATCTATATAAATAAAAATGAAAATCTGTCTGTCTGTCTGTCTGTCTGTCTGTCTGTCTGTCTGTCTGTCTGTTTGTCACACCATCACGGGAGAACGGCTGAACCGAATTTGATGAAATTTTGTGGGTAGCCCAGAAATAGCCCCACTTAAAATTATATCCGTGTTTTGAGTTTCTACGACCAGTGGTTCTCGAGATATTAGTAAAAAACGAGATTTTCGTTTGTCTCATCATCACGAAAACACGGCTGAACCGAATTTAATGAAATTTGGTGAATAGCCTTGAAATATCCCCCCATAAATTTTGTCCAAGTTTCGAGTTTCTAAGACCTGGGGTTGTCGAGATATTAATGAAAAACGGAACTTTTTCCTAGGAGTTCTACTCCCTAACTCCGTGGTTTATCGAAACGAAAAGCTTGAAAATCGTTTGAAAGTGAATTAAAATTTAATCTCTGAGTTTGATGGGAGATTTTTTGCGTTAATTAGTCACTTTCTGAAAACATGAATTGTTTGAAACATGATTTAAAGGGGAAATCTATCTCCATGGTTCATGGTTTATTTAAAACAAGCTTTTACGGAACAATGAGAAGTATAGAGAAATCAAAATCGTTATTTAATTTCGCAGTTTATGTTATAAGACATGACATATTTAACATGTTATAAGATTCTATCTTATATCATGTTACTCAGAAACGCAATTAAATTAAATCTGTCTGTTAATTTTAATAATTATTTTTTCGATTTGAATAATAAATAAATGGATATAAAAATATATTTTAGAAAAGAACGATTTGATTTTTCTTATAGCATTTTTGACTGGATAATATGAATTACGGTCTTCAGGTTTAAAAATTATTATTATTTATATTTTCGGGGATTATTGATTCAAGGATTATTGATATTTTCAAGTTATTATGCAATTATTTTATTATGACAAAAATTGTTTAAACTCATATATTGTATGTTGTACGAATCTTCTACAAATACACGTGTATATCTTTTAATCTACGAGAATATAAGTACGAGCAATCTTCTACTAACACATTGGCATATTTTCTGATCTGCGACAATATAATTAGTACGGGGTTGCATATATTCATTCAATTCCTATTTTTTCTTCTGTAAATTTGCTTACAAAAAGGGGCAGGATGTTTTATTCTTCAGATCTGATCGTGAAGATAATTTTGCATAGTGAGAACATATATTCTTAATGCTCTTCTCTTTAGGAGCAATAAATTTAATATTTTAACAGAATTTGCACATGATTGCGAACTATAAGTTTCTTTAAATTATACACTCCGTACGAATAACGGGTGTGCTGTTAGTGGTTAATAAATTTGAACATTTTAGGAGGATATATCATGTTGCTCGGCATCGCAATTAAATTAAATGTGTTTGTTAATGTTTTTATTATTTTTTTTCGATTTAAATAATAAATAAATGGATAAATGGATATAAAAGTATATCTTATGAATGGACGGTTTGATTTTTCTTTTAATTATATTAATTGCTGACTGCGTACATCAATTTCATTTATTTTGGCAAAGAGTTTTCAAGCTTATATCGTATTTAGCTACTAAACTCATATATTGTGTTTAGCCAATAAATTCATATAGCCGATTGTTGAAACAGAAAAAGAGTAGAGCGGGTATATCTTCTAATACAATTGTAGTGTTTTCATTTAGTATATTGAAACGGGATAAGAATGTTTCATTCAGATCTGCAAATTCAAAGCTACGAATTTGAAGGGATATCGCTAATTTGACAACTTTTCTTAAACTTTGCCAAATTGACGGAAATGTCGCCAAATTGATATAAACGACACACAAACAGCTGCCATAAACCTTCGAGTTGGTCGTGTGGCTTGGGTCTTCTACATATCAATGAAATTTTTTTTTGTTTTGTTAGAAGAGAGTACTGAAATGATGTTTGGTTAGCATTTATCTGTCAGACCAACCATCCTACTTAGTAATACATTTAGCGAATTTTTAAAATGTCACCAAATTGATAAAAATGTTTTCAAATCTATAAAAATATCTTGAAATTGATAAAATTGCGCTACATAAATGATATTAATTGTTTTTTGTTAGGGGATAGTATTGTGATGATATTTCGTCAATTTGTCGCAAAGTGGAACTGTCAGTTCTACAGTCCCACTTGGCGATAAATTTGGCGATTTTTTAAAATGTCGCTAATTTGACGAAACTGTCGCCAAATGTTCCATAGAAATATAACTATTTAGACGATATTTTTTCTACCAATTTATTTGAAGCAAATGATATCATGTCGCTTAGCAACGGATTTAAATCCAATGTGTTTATGCGGCAGACGATTTTTATTAAATCCTTTCCGATTTGAAAAATGAAGATATGTATATAAAATAAATTTCATTGCCATTTCATTTTGGACTGGATAATATCAATTATACTCTTCAGGTTTAAACATTATTATTGATATTTTCCGGAATTATTGATTCAGGGATTATTGATATTTTTAAGTTATTACGCCATTGTTTTATTGCGGCAAAAATTGCTGACACACGCATATTGTACGTTGTACGAGTAATCTTCTAGGAATGCACGGGTATATCTTCTAACCTACGAGAATATAAGTAGTACAGGTATATTGGCATATATTTTGACATATATTGGCATATATTGGAATCAAGTACAGTCTTCTGGTATGAAGATTAAGGGGATTAATTATATATTCAATTTATTACGTCGTCTGTTGTATTTTACCAAAAAACATTTGTGACTCATATTGCAAAACGGGTAATCTTCTACTAATAATCGGACATTATAAGTAGTACGTGTATATCTTCCCATATAATTTTAGCACTTTAATTTTGACATATATTGGAATAAATGACTGTCTTCAGATTTAAAGATTACGGGTTTATTGGTATTTTCAATTTATACATGTAATCTACTAATACAGGTTATATTTTCTAATATTCGCGTATATAATTAGTACGGGTCCCATACAATTTTAACGCTTTTATTTTGCATATATTGATTCAATTCCATATTTGTTTTTATATTTGCTTACATAAGGGGTCCAAGATGTTTTATTCTTCAGATATGTCCATGAAGATAATTTTATATAGCGAGAACAGATATTCTTAAACTTCTTTTTAGGAGCATTATATTAAATATTTTAACAGAATATTTTGATTAAACATGTCATTTAGTATACTATAAGAATTTGCGCATGATTATGAATTTCAAGTTTCTTTATATTATATACTCCGTACGAAGAACGGGTATGCTGCTAGTCTATATAAATAAAAATGAAAATCTGTCTGTCTGTCTGTCTGTCTGTCTGTCTGTCTGTCTGTTTGTCCCGTCATCACGGGAGAACGGCTGAACCGAATTTGATGAAATTTTGTGGGTAGCCTTGAAAGAGCCCCACTTAAAATTTAGTCTATAGTTGGAATTTCTACGACCAGTGGTTCTCGAGATATTAGTAAAAAACCAAATTTTCGTTTGTCTCATCATCACGAGAGAACGGCTAAGCCGAATTTAATGAAATTTTGTGGGTAGCCTTGAAATATCCCCCCATAAATTTTGCCCAAGTTTTGAGTTTCTAAGACCAGGGGTTGTCGAGATATTAATGAAAAACGGAACTTTTTTTATAGGAGTTCTACTCTCCAACTCCGTGGTTTATCCAAACGGAAAGGATAAAAATCGTTTGTTTAAAACGTCAAAGGGAATTAAAACTTTATTTTTGAGTTTGATGCAGGATTTTTGCATTAAATAGTCACTATCTGAAAGCATAAATTGTATGACACATGAATTTAAATGGAAAAATCTACCTCCATGTTTTATATTTCACACGCTTTTACTCAACGATTAGAAGTATAAAGAAATTAAAAGGGTTATATAATTTCGCATTTTATGAGGAAGATTCTATCTTATATAATGTTGCTCGACAAAGGAATGGAATTAAATGTGTTTGTTAATGATTATTATTATTTTTTCGATTTGAATAATAAATAAATGGATATTAAAATATATCTTATAAATGATCGGTTTGATTTTTTTTAATTATATTAATTGCGAACTGCATACATCACTTTCATGTATTTTAGCAAAGAGGTTTTAAGCTTATATATTGTGTTTAGCTAATAAACTTATATACTGTTTACCCAATAAATTCATTTATCCAATTGTTTAAACAGAAAAGAGTAGAATGGGTATATCTTCTAATAATATTTTTGTGTTTTCATTAATATATACAAACTGGATCACGATATTTTATTCAGATCTGCGAATTTAGAGCTACGAATTCGGCTGAATATCGCTAACTTGGTAACTTTTCTTAAACTTTACCAAATTAGTGGAAATGTCTCCAAATTGATAAAAGTGACGCAAATCAATGAAATTAAATTTGTTTTGTTAAAAGTACTGAAATGGTGTTTCGTTAGCATTTGTCTGTCAGTCCAACCGCCCTACTTAGTAACCCATTTAGCGAATTTTTAAAATGTCACCAAATTGATAAAAATATTTATAAATCCATAAAAATATTTTGAAATTGATAAATTGCCCTAAATAAACGAAATTGTGTTTTTTTTAGGGGATAATATTTTGATGATGGTTCGTCAATTTATCGCCAAGTGGGACTGTCAGTTCTGCAGTCCCACTTGACGATAAATTTGGCGATTTTTTAAAATGTCGCCAAACCTTCATTAGAGATATTCAGACGATATTTTGACCACCAATTTCTTTGAAGCAAATCATACCATGTCGCTTAACAACGGATTTAAATTTAACGTGTTTATGAGGAAGAAGATTTTTATTAAATCTTTTCCGATTTTAATGATGAAGATATGTATATAAAATAAATTTCATTGCCATCGTATTTTTGACTGGATAATATCAATTACGATCTTCATGTTTAAACATTATTATTATTGATGTTTTCGGGGATTATTGATTCAGAGATTATTGATATTTTCAATTTCTTATGGCATTGTTTTATTGCGGCAAAAATTGTTGAAACTCATATATTGTACGTTGTACGAGTAATCTTCCACAAATGCACGGGTATATCTTCTAATGTAAGAGAATATAAGTAGTACATGTATATTGGCATATATTGGAATCAAGCCTTCTGGTGTGAAGATCACGGGGATTATTGATATTTTTAATTTATTAAGTAATCTGTTATATATTGGCAAACATTTTTCAAACTAAATATTATAATACGGGTAATCTTTTACTAACACTAGGACATATCTTCTAATCTATGACATTATAAGTAGTACGGGTTTATCTTTCCATATAATTTTAGCACTTTCACTTGGGCACATATTGGAATTAATTACTGCCTACTGGTTTAAAGATTACGGATTTATTGATATTTTCAATGTATACATGTAATGTCATAATACAGGTTATATCTTCTACTATTCGCGTATATAAGTAGTACGGGTCCCATACAATACGCTATTATTTTGCATACATTTATTCAATTCCATACTTTTTATAAATTTGCTTGCAAAAAGGCCAGGATATTTTATTCTTCAGATCTACCCGTGAAGATAATTTTGTATAGTGAGAACAGAGATACTGAGGTTTCTTTTTAGGAGCATTGTATTAAATATTTTAACAGAATATTTTGATTAAGCATGTCATTTAGTATACTATAGGAATTTGCACATGATTATGAATTTTAAGTTTATTTATATTATATACTCCGTACGAAGAACGGGTATGCTGCTAGTATATATATATATATATATATATATCAGGACTGCAGAGAACATTTCCATTCGATGAACACACTCCTACCTCCCCAGCACCCCTATTCAAATTACTCGCAGACGAGTATCAAATAGGTCGCATAATCCAGTGTAATTAATCTTCACTAGAGCGGTACATATTTAATATATATATACCGAAAATTCATCCAGAATACGAGTTACATTTAAAAGCAGTTTATGTGTACGTAAATGTAATATTGAATACATTTATGGAACACGTTTGTGAATATATATATATATATATATATATATATATATATATATATATATATATATATATATATATATATATATATATATATATATATGTATATATATATATATATATATTTATACATATATATATATATATATATATATATATATATACATACGTATATATATATATATATATATATATATATATATATATACATATATATATATCTATATATATATATACAATTTGGAATTAATTCCTATTGAAGATACTGTTAGTAATAATATTAATTTTTTTTATTTAAATATGATTATTGATCCCACTAATGGTATAGTGAAAAGTATATGTTTGTTGAAATGAATAATTATGTAAGGAAAATCAAAGGTGTCTTAAATAGGTAGTATATATATATATAACAAAATATAATCTTTTGGACTGATGTTTTGTTATAGGTTGACGTTGGAATACTGAAAATGTGGGTTATATATGGACGCATGATACTGTACACACTATTGCGATTACGAGGCCAAATTAATTTAATGTAACTAATAAATGAAATATTTGAAGTATACCGTTCACCAGTTAATCTATATAAATAAAAATGAAAATCTGTCTGTCTGTCTGTCTGTCTGTCTGTCTGTCTGTTTGTCACACCATCACGGGAGAACGGCTGAACCGAATTTGATGAAATTTTGTGGGTAGCCCAGAAATAGCCCCCCTTAAAATTATATCCGTGTTTTGAGTTTCTACGACCAGTGGTTCTCGAGATATTAGTAAAAAACGAAATTTTCGTTTGTCTCATCATCACGGAAAAATGGCTGAACCGAATTTAATGAAATTTGGTGAATACCCTTGAAATATCCCCCCATAACTTTTGTCCAAGTTTCGAGTTTCTAAGACCTGGGGTTGTCGAGATATTAATGAAAAACGGAACTTTTTCCTAGGAGTTCTACTCCCTAACTCCGTGGTTTATCCAAACGGAAAGCTTGAAAATCGTTTGAAAGTGAATTAAAATTTAATCTCTGAGTTTGATGGGAGATTTTTTGCGTTAATTAGTCACTTTCTGAAAACATGAATTGTTTGAAACATGATTTAAAGGGGAAATCTATCTCCATGGTTCATGGTTTATTTAAAACAAGCTTTTACGGAACAATGAGAAGTATAGAGAAATCAAAATCGTTATTTAATTTCGCAGTTTATGTTATAAGAAGACATGACATATTTAACATGTTATAAGATTCTATCTTATATCATGTTACTCAGAAACGCAATTAAATTAAATCTGTCTGTTAATTTTAATAATTATTTTTTCGATTTGAATAATAAATAAATGGATATAAAAATATATTTTAGAAAAGAACGATTTGATTTTTCTTATAGCATTTTTGACTGGATAATATCAATTACGGTCTTCAGGTTTAAAAATTATTATTATTTATATTTTCGGGGATTATTGATTCAAGGATTATTGATATTTTCAAGTTATTATGCAATTATTTTATTATGACAAAAATTGTTTAAACTCATATATTGTATGTTGTACGAATCTTCTACAAATACACGTGTATATCTTTTAATCTACGAGAATATAAGTAGTACAGGTATATTGACATATGTTTTGATATATATTGGCATATATTGGAATCAATTACGACCTTCTGGTATAAAGAGTACGGATATTATTGATGTTTTCAATTTATTACGTCATCTCTTTTATTTTGGCAAATATTTTTGAGACGCATATTGTAATACGGGTAATATTCTACTAACACATTAGCATATTTTCTGATCTGCGACAATATAATTAGTACGGGGTTGCATATATTCATTCAATTCCTATTTTTTCTTCTGTAAATTTGCTTACAAAAGGGGGCAGGATGTTTTATTCTTCAGATCTGATCGTGAAGATAATTTTGCATAGTGAGAACATATATTCTTAAACTTCTCTTTAGGAGCAATAAATTTAATATTTTAACAGAATTTGCACATGATTGCGAACTTTAAGTTTCTTTAAATTATACACTCCGTACGAATAACGGGTGTGCTGTTAGTGGTTAATAAATTTTAACATTTTAGGAGGATATATCATGTTGCTCGGCATCGCAATTAAATTAAATGTGTTTGATATTGTTTTTATTATTTTTTTTCGATTTAAATAATAAATAAATGGATAAATGGATATAAAAGTATATCTTATGAATGGACGGTTTGATTTTTCTTTTAATTATATTAATTGCTGACTGCGTACATCAATTTCATTTATTTTGGCAAAGAGTTTTCAAGCTTACATCGTATTTAGCTACTAAACTCATATATTGTGTTTAGCCAATAAATTCATATAGCCGATTGTTGAAACAGAAAATGTGTAGAGCGGGTATATCTTCTAATACAATTGTAGTGTTTTCATTTAGTATATTGAAACGGGATAAGAATGTTTCATTCAGATCTGCAAATTCAAAGCTACGAATTTGGAGGGATATCGCTAATTTGACAACTTTTCTTAAACTTTGCCAAATTGACGGAAATGTCGCCAAATTGATATAAACGACACACAAACAGCTGCCATAAACCTTCGGGTTGGTCGTGAGGCTTGGGTCTTCTACATATCAATGAAATTTTTTTTTGTTTTGTTAGAAGAGAGTACTGAAATGATGTTTGGTTAGCATTTCTCTGTCAGACCAACCATCCTACTTAGTAATACATTTAACGAATTTTTAAAATGTCACCAAATTGATAAAAATGTTTTCAAATCTATAAAAATATCTTGAAATTGATAAAATTGCTCTATATAAATGATATTAATTGTTTTTTGTTAGGGGATAGTATTGTGATGATATTTCGTCAATTTGTCGCAAAGTGGACCTGTCAGTTCTACAGTCCCACTTGGCGATAAATTTGGCGATTTTTTAAAATGTCGCTAATTTGACGAAACTGTCGCCAAATGTTCCATAGAAATATAACTATTTAGACGATATTTTTTCTACCAATTTATTTGAAGCAAATGATATCATGTCGCTTAGCAACGGATTTAAATCCAATGTGTTTATGCGGCAGACGATTTTTATTATATCCTTTCCGATTTGAATAATGAAGATATGTATATAAAATAAATTTCATTGCCATTTCATTTTGGACTGGATAATATCAATTATACTCTTCAGGTTTAAACATTATTATTATTGATATTTTCCGGAATTATTGATTCAGGGATTATTGATATTTTTAAGTTATTACGCCATTGTTTTATTGCGGCAAAAATTGCTGACACACGCATATTGTACGTTGTACGAGTAATCTTCTAGGAATGCACGGGTATATCTTCTAACCTACGAGAATATAAGTAGTACAGGTATATTGTCATATATTTTGACATATATTGGCATATATATTGGAATCAAGTACAGTCTTCTGGTATGAAGATTAAGGGGATTAATTATATATTCAATTTATTACGTCGTCTGTTGTATTTTACCAAAAAACATTTGTGACTCATATTGCAAAACGGGTAATCTTCTACTAATAATCGGGCATTATAAGTAGTACGTGTATATCTTCCCATATAATTTTAGCACTTTAATTTTGACATATATTGGAATAAATGACTGTCTTCAGATTTAAAGATTACGGGTTTATTGGTATTTTCAATTTATACATGTAATCTACTAATACAGGTTATATTTTCTAATATTCGCGTATATAATTAGTACGGGTCCCATACAATTTTAACGCTTTTATTTTGCATATATTGATTCAATTCCATATTTTTTTTTATATTTGCTTACATAAGGGGTCCAAGATGTTTTATTCTTCAGATATGTCCATGAAGATAATTTTATATAGCGAGAACAGAGATTCTTAAACTTCTTTTTAGGAGCATTATATAAAATATTTTAACAGAATATTTTGATTAAACATGTCATTTAGTATACTATAAGAATTTGGGCATGATTATGAATTTCAAGTTTCTTTATATTATATACTCCGTACGAAAAACGGGTATGCTGCTAGTCTATATAAATAAAAATGAAAATCTGTCTGTCTGTCTGTCTGTCTGTCTGTTTGTCCCATCATCACGGGAGAACGGCTGAACCGAATTTGATGAAATTTTGTGGGTAGCCCAGAAATAGCCCCATTTAAAATTATATCCGTATTTTGAGTTTTTACGACCAGTGGTTCTCGAGATATTAGTAAAAAACGAAATTTTCGTTTGTCTCATCATCATGGAAAAACGGCTGAACCGAATTTAATGAAATTTGGTGGATAGCCTTGAAATATCCCCCCATAAATTTTGTCCAAGTTTCGAGTTTTTAAGACCTGGGGTTGTCGAGATATCAATGAAAAACGGAACTTTTTCCAAGGAGTTCTACTCCCTAACTCCGTCGTTTATCCAAACGAAAAGCTTGAAAATCGTTTGAAAGTGAATTAAAATTTAATCTCTGAGTTTGATGGGAGATTGTTTGCGTTAATTAGTCACTTTCTGAAAACATGTATTGTTTGAAACATGATTTAAAGGGAAAATCTATCTCCATGGTTCATGGTTTATTTAAAACAAGCTTTTACGGAACAATGAGAAGTATAGAGAAATCAAAATCGTTATTTAATTTCGCAGTTTATGTTATAAGACATGACATATTTAACATGTTATAAGATTCTATCTTATATCATGTTACTCAGAAACGCAGTTAAATTAAATCTGTCTGTTAATTTTAATAATTATTTTTTCGATTTGAATAATAAATAAATGGATATAAAAATATATTTTAGAAAAGAACGATTTGATTTTTCTTATAGCATTTTTGACTGGATAATATCAATTACGGTCTTTAGGTTTAAAAATTATTATTATTTATATTTTCGGGGATTATTGATTCAAGGATTACTGATATTTTCAAGTTATTATGCAATTATTTTATTATGACAAAAATTGTTTAAACTCATATATTGTATGTTGTACGAATCTTCTACAAATACACGTGTATATCTTTTAATCTACGAGAATATAAGTAGTACAGGTATGTTGACATATGTTTTGATATATATTGGCATATATTGGAATCAATTACGACCTTCTGGTATAAAGAGTACAGATATTATAGATGTTTTCAATTTATTACATCATCTCTTTTATTTTGGCAAATATTTTTGAGACGCATATTGTAATACGGGTAATCTTCTACTAACACATTGGCATATTTTCTGATCTGCGACAATATAATTAGTACGGGGTTGCATATATTCATTCAATTCCTATTTTTTCTTCTGTAAATTTGCTTACAAAAGGGGGCAGGGTGTTTTATTCTTCAGATCTGATCGTGAAGATAATTTTGCATAGTGAGAACATATATTCTTAAACTTCTCTTTAGGAGCAATAAATTTAATATTTTAACAGAATTTGCACATGATTGCGAACTATAAGTTTCTTTAAATTATACACTCCGTACGAATAACGGATTAAATTAAATGTGTTTGTTAATGTTTTTATTATTTTTTTTCGATTTAAATAATAAATAAATGGATAAATGGATATAAAAGTATATCTTATGAATGGACGGTTTGATTTTTCTTTTAATTATATTAATTGCTGACTGCGTACATCAATTTCATTTATTTTGGCAGAGAGTTTTCAAGCTTATATCGTATTTAGCTACTAAACTCATATATTGTGTTTAGCCAATAAATTCATATAGCCGATTGTTGAAACAGAAAAAGAGTAAAACTTCTAATACAATTGTAGAGTTTTCATTTAGTATATTGAAACGGGATAAGAATGTTTCATTCAGATCTGCAAATTCAAAGCTACGAATTTAGAGGGATATCGCTAATTTGACAACTTTTCATAAACTTTGCCAAATTGACGGAAATGTCGCCAAATTGATATAAACGACACACAAACAGCTGCCATAAACCTTCGGGTTGGTCGTGCGGCTTGGGTCTTCTACATATCAATGAAATTTTTTTTTGTTTTGTTAGAAGTGAGTACTGAAATGGTGTTTGGTCAGCATTTATCTGTCAGACCAACCATCCTACTTAGTAATACATTTAGCGAATTTTTAAAATGTCACCAAATTGATAAAAATGTTTTCAAATCTATAAAAATATCTTGAAATTGATAAAATTGCGCTACATAAATGATATTAATTGTTTTTTGTTAGGGGATAGTATTGTGATGATATTTCGTCAATTTGTCGCAAAGTGGAACTGTCAGTTCTACAGTCCCACTTGGCGATAAATTTGGCGATTTTTTAAAATGTCGCTAATTTGACGAAACTGTCGCCAAATGTTCCATAGAAATATAACTATTTAGACGATATTTTTTCTACCAATTTATTTGAAGCAAATGATATCATGTCGCTTAGCAACGGATTTAAATCCAATGTGTTTATGCGGCAGACGATTTTTATTAAATCCTTTCCGATTTGAATAATGAAAATATGCATATAAAATAAATTCCATTGCCATTTCATTTTGGACTGGATAATATCAATTATACTCTTCAGGTTTAAACATTATTATTATTGATATTTTCCGGAATTATTGATTCAGGGATTATTGATATTTTTAAGTTATTACGCCATTGTTTTATTGCGGCAAAAATTGCTGACACACGCATATTGTACGTTGTACGAGTAATCTTCTAGGAATGCACGGGTATATCTTCTAACCTACGAGAATATAAGTAGTACAGGTATATTGGCATATATTTTGACATATATTGGCATATATATTGGAATCAAGTACAGTCTTCTGGTATGAAGATTAAGGGGATTAATTATATATTCAATTTATTACGTCGTCTGTTGTATTTTACCAAAAAACATTTGTGACTCATATTGCAAAACGGGTAATCTTCTACTAATAATCGGACATTATAAGTAGTACGTGTATAACTTCCCATATAATTTTAGCACTTTAATTTTGACATATATTGGAATAAATGACTGTCTTCAGATTTAAAGATTACGGGTTTATTGGTATTTTCAATTTATACATGTAATCTACTAATACAGGTTATATTTTCTAATATTCGCGTATATAATTAGTACGGGTCCCATACAATTTTAACGCTTTTATTTTGCGTATATTGATTCAATTCCATATTTTTTTTTATATTTGCTTACATAGAGGGTCCAAGATGTTTTATGCTTCAGATATGTCCATGAAGATAATTTTATATAGCGAGAACAGAGATTCTTAAACTTCTTTTTAGGAGCATTATATTAAATATTTTAACAGAATATTTTGATTAAACATGTCAGTTAGTATACTATAAGAATTTGGGCATGATTATGAATTTCAAGTTTCTTTATATTATATACTCCGTACGAAGAATGGGTATGCTGCTAGTTAATTATATATATTGAATTTAATCTTAATATTAAAAAAATAAACCACTTTCCATCAAAAGAAATATTATAAAGGGCCTAGGCCCATGAAAATCGATCACGGTCAATGAGGCTAGAACAATTCTATGCCCTTCTATTTCTTGTTTTAGGTAATAATTAGGCAATGATTAAAAATTATATAATTATTTACTTACTCCATGACACATTGTTTACCATGCGTATTGTGTTTTACCTGTATTATTGTGCAAATGTTTAAGAAATTTGACGTAAATGCAATAAGACTTGTTATTTCCAATCTTTTTTTATTTAATAAAATCACATTTTTCATAAAATTCAATATACCTTTGCCACTAAGGACATTTCTAAAGAAAAAATATTTGGAGGTTCGGGGCGGGACCTGGGGTTTCCATCTCCAGTCAACACACTTCTCATCGGCGCTAAGGAACAGTAGTGAGTTCCATTCTTTCAAAGAAGAATAAAAAGAATAAATAGTTCTCTTCTTTAATATGAAAATACAAAATGTGAATTTCTCACTTTGGAAATATCCAACATAAATAAAAAAACTGAAATTGGTATATATTCCATCCATAAGAGAAAAAGAATAGAAACATAATTTGCAGATTTGTAGGAGGAACAAATGTAGGAAAAAAATTCAGAGTTCAATCTCTTTTTATGGCGTCCAAGCTGGGGCAATGGTTTGTGACATAGAGTCAAAGAAATAAATCGAAATCGATCGGACTTTTTCTTGAGACGTATGTGTTGGCTGTGATGATAACAAACGGCCCTCGGGAATTTTTCTTTTCTACTAAATAACAGATTTTATTCTGTTATTATTCCCTCATATAATTGTATAGAAAAAGTATTGAGAGGTTTTCTGTTTTTTTGTAAATTTTCGAATTCAATTCAAGGATACATGTATTTTGAGATATCCCAAATCTATTTCGAACAATTTTGAAAAGATGGCCGACGGTTAGTGTGTGTGTGTTTGGAAAAGATAACTCAAGAACGTGTTGAATATCCATGAACGATATCGAACGTTAGTCAAACTGTAAATTTTTTAGACCTAAATTTAAATATCCTCAATAATCATGTAATCGCCAATCTATATGATAAAAAAGATTCTTACAACTTCACTATCATAAAGCTGCTATCATATCAATCTTGTAATTCTATTCAATTGTTTAGAAACATCATTTTAAACCAGCTATTTCGAATACATCGACTTTCTGATCCTCGGTTTCACTTTCTCCACATCATTAAACTTAAACGCATTTGTCAAAATTACCAATATCCGGAAGTATGTGTAAATAATATTATTAATAATTTCAAATATACCACGTAATAATTTTACATATGCATTATTTATCTTTGATTAGATAACTCAGTTTTGAGAATTCACCCATTCCTATCACCTTACTTACCACTTGGGCTGAGTCTAATACTGTTTACTATATTCGAATGACTATTTTCCACTTGTCCTGAGACCTATACTGATTACTATTTTTGAAAGTCTCCATATTATGTATCGTTCAAATGTATTCATTCCGGTGCCCACTCGCATTGACGAAGTGAAGTGAAATGACCTACCTGAAGTGAAATGATCAACCTACACGTGGTAGCAATGCTTGTGCGTAATATTTCTGTTCGAGGAGGTATTATTTTTCTGATTTGTAATTCAATTGATTTATTTTTCTCCTTCTACTAGCCAGTAGACAGTTCCAATGGTGTCTATAGATAAATACTATCGCCATTGTCAGAAACTGGCTATTCTATCGGTTTTAATTCGAATTGTATGGCTGTCCTGATGAGAATGCAATTTCGAACTAACTGGCATTTTTTGTGTAGTTTCAATTGCTGTTCTCTATGTCTTAATCTTTTATCTTGAGTTAATTGTTATTGCCTTTTCTCATTTTTGCCGTGTTTTCTTTTTCATTTTTATTTATTTTCATACATACTTTTTAATTGCGAATTTTGTATCCAAATATTTTTCTCATCCCCCTTTTCATTGTAGTGATATGTTACCTTCTATCTTTATCCTTAGCCTTGGTCTATAGTTACTCATTTGTAACAGATATGCTAGAGATGGGTTTTTTGTACATACTGTAGTTTATGCATAGTTTTCGATTGAAATCTTTCAATATATATATATGTGTGTGTGTGTGTGTGTATAATTGAGGAATTTTAATTTATACGTGTTAGATATACCAGAGATTGATCATTTATTGAAAATATTCTGTTAGCAAAAATGAAAATAAGATGATCTGAAGTGAATATTTTGATATCAAAAGTGACTATACGACAAGCTTGTGAAGATAATAAATAGAACATTATAAATAAAACAGGTACTAAATTGATATAAAATACCCCTTTTTCCCTGCTCTATATATAAGTTAAGGAAATGAAAAAATAACACTTGTGGTAATGATTGGTGAAACAAATATCTTATCTACACTCTTAGTGTAATTTTTTAGAGTTATAAATAATATATGTAATACAGGTACTTAAGGTACTAATACCCTTATTCCCTGCATAAATATACATGGTATAAATGCACGAATACTTGCAAAACCAAAACTTTTTTTCGCCCGTGGAGCTGGGCTTTCTGGATACCAAATTTTTTTTTTTAAATGAATATATTAAAAAAAATGAAAAACATTTCCGAAAACAAGCACTTTATCAAGGGCTATACCTGGTTCGTTAAAGCTAATTCTATATTTCTGTGTGCATTACCGTAAATTGTATTACAGAAATAACAAACATGGTCAGACGTAAAAGAAAGTAGAAAATGGATCAGATATAAATATAAAAATAATCAAACATAAAAATCAAATAATCAAAAATTCCAGCGTAATGCTTTGTATTTATAAGAGAATTAAATGTTATGTTTAAGATGAAAACAATAAGAATAAATTAACATAAATTGAGTTATCCTATGTGCTGCTAACATTGGAGTCTAATTGATACTGACTAAACTTTGTTTCAGCTCCAAACAGGCTACATATATATATATATATATATATATATGTATATATATTGATATACATATATATATATATATATATATATATATATATATATATATATATGTATATATATTGTTATATATATATATATATAAAACATTTTATTATAATAATGTTAAACAATTTATCAATTTATCATCTCCATGTTTCATTTCCAACTGTTGTACTTTTAGTCTATCAAATTACCTGTAACCTGTTTTGAGTTGGAAAAAGCTTAGTCAGTATCACTTACTAACAACTTTAAAAGCACATGGGGTAACTCAATTTATGTTATTTTATTATTCTTATTCTTATACTTTATCATCTTATGTATCATATTGTATTCTCATAAATAAACAGCCATACTCTGGTATATTATATTATTTTATTTGATTATTTCTATAATTATATCTGATTCATTTTCTACTTTCGTCTACGAGAGGCCATTGCAAGCATCCCTGATCACCATTTGAACATTTTCTAGGTGATGTCTGTGTGTGTGTTAAAGTATGCTTGTGTGTGTGTGTGAAAGTACGTGTGTGTGTGTGTGTCAGTGAGCCTGTGGAGACGATAACTGACGAACGAATGCACTGATTCGAACGAAATTTGGTACAAAAAAATTTCATTCCGTGAATACTGGAAGCCTATTGTTTTAAAATACAATCGAATGTTCAGAACCCTCCTAAATTTTCGAGTGAAATTTAAAAAAAATCATCAAAAAATCAAAATATCTAATAAAGTTACGCAAATAGACAATTATTATGTAATTTTTCATTAGAAAACTATTAACATAAATTTTAGAACGCTAGCATGAGCCGTTCTCGAGATATTACACATTTAAAAAAATATCAAAAAATTATATAAAATAAAAAAATCCTATCGAGAATTAAGTCCCATAGGGTTCAATGCAGTTCATTTTTCAACCTGGGTTAAATCCGGAACTAATTCGGTAATATTACTCATTTTCATTCAAATATGTCCCACAGACCGTCTCAACAGCATACTAATATTTCATTTTGATAAAGCCATTTTTACGGCAGTTATCGTGCGAACGAACAGAGAGACAGACAGAATGAACAATGTCATAAACACTTTCCAACTATGTTGGAAAATGTTACAAACAGTATTTCTGTAATATATTTCCAGGGTTATTAGTGGCAACTAAGTGAAGAAAATTTTACTATTTTAACTTCTCAGTGCATAATGTGACTTTAAATAGTATGCGCGGGATTTTTCAATCACCTTGTATGTACTTTAGAAATAAATTATTTCGTTATAAAGAAAATCTGACTTTTCCCCAATATTTCTAACAGTGCTGCCATTCATCTAAGTGAAACATTCAAGAATTCTCTAGGGGTGTTTGCCATCAAACAGCTTACACATGGGCTTCGAATAAAAGTAAAATCGATTCTGTCTTTTTTCTTTTGACTGGGTGTCACAATCCATTGCTTCATACTATTAAACACCTTTTTTCTATTCCTATAGAAGGTATTGGAGAACTTTCCATCTTTTTTCCCTACAATGTGCAGTTTAGGAAAGAACTATCTAACTGACTTCCCGCGGTCTGGATATCGTCTTCGAATCTCATAACCTCTAAGCAATACACATCTTCATAAAATACAAGAAAGATCAATCATGCTTAAAGCATTGATTATGAAACACTTTCCAACTTCAATGCAATTTTATTTAAACATGGCTGAAATGTAATATATTCCTCGGTAATATTTTAAAACTTATCACAATACTACATTAATTTATTATATTTGAAAACTTAAACCTTCATCGAAAAAAATGAACTTCATTCAAATGACGGCATTGAAATATACATTGCCTGGTTTAAACATCTCTAAAATGTGATAAATTCCTCGGTAATAATTTTAGAATTATCATAATACTACGATAATTTATTATATTTGAAAACTTCATCGAAATCAACTGAAAGTCATTCAAATGACGTCATAGAAAAAATAACACGCCTGGCTCTCTCTATAAAAGCAGCATTTCATTCATAAATAATTTCCCATTCATCACAATATTATAATAATTTATTTTATTTAAAAATTAAGACCATGGATCTTCAAGAAATTAAACTCTGTGCGTAAAACTTCATCGAAAAAAATCGTCCTTCTGTTTGTAACATCAATGAATATGAATCAAAATCATTGATTGATCAATCAATGAATTATCATAATACTACGATAATTTATTATATTTTAAAACTTCATCGAAAATAGCTGAAATTCATTCAAATGGCGTCATGGAAAAAATAACACGCCTGGCTCTTTCTATAACAGCATTTCATTCATAATTTACCATTCATATCATTCATCACGAAACTATAATAATTTATTTTATTTAAAAATTAAGACCATGGAGCTACAAGTAATTAAACACTATGCGTAAAACTTCATCGAAAAAAATCGTCCTTCTGTTTGTAAAATCAATGAATATTTCATTCATATCAGCTACGCAGACTCCATGAACTAAATGATTTTGTGTTAAAGAAATACAGCAATTCTAATACAACTCATTCTACATATTTTGCTGTTTACATTTTACATAGGTGAAAAATAGGCTTCGTTGTAGAAATAATCAAATTTGGATGAGCATTTAAGCTCAAATATCTTAAAAAATGTTTGAAAAATTAGGCCCTATAGGACTCAATGTATTTCATTTTTTCAACCCGGGTTCAATCCAAATCTAATTGGGTGATATGATTCATTTATATCCCCATAGGTCCTACAGACCGTCTGAACAACATATTAAAATTTCATTTTGATTAAGTAATTTTTACGGCAGTTATCGTGCTAACGGACAGACAGACAGACAGACAGACAGAATGAACAAAGTCATAAACACTTTTCAACTTTGTTGTAAAGTGTTAAAAATGAATTGGATTAATTTTATTTTTCATTTATTTTATTCTCTCATTTAATTTTATTTGTTTAAAATAATGCAAGCTACAGGACAAAGTCCCAGTAACAGCATGGAAGATAACATACAATACAAAATATGCAGATTGACATATAATAAACTACAATAAAATGCAAACTACTAACAACAAATGACTTTTAAAAGTACATGCATATGAATGAATACATAAAATTATAAAATATTTACAACAAATGATTTTTGAAAGCAATATCCGATGAATAAAGAACATCAAGATTATCGGGGAAACTGTTGTAAAGTTCACTGAAATTAAGAATCGCACAATAACAACCAATATTTGTCCCAAAATTCCTTTCATAAAATGAACTCATGCTGCTGGAAGAATACTGGGGATATGAAACCCAATCCCACCCAAGACAAGGGGACAATCAATTCTGTTATCGAATAAATTCCTGAAGAATGAAAACAAGAAAGTTCAATCATGCCTAAACCATTTATTATGAAACACTTTCCAATTTCAATGCAATTTTATTTAAACATGGCTAAAATGTGTAATATATTCCTCGGTAATATATTAAAACTTATCACAATACTACATTAATTTATTATATTTGAAAACTTAAACCTTCATCGAAAAAAATGAACTTCATTCAAATGACGGCATTGAAATATACATTGTCTGGTTTAAACATCTCTAAAATGTGATATATTTCTCAGTAATAATTTTAGAATTATCATAATACTACGATAATTTATTATATTTTAAAACTTCATCGAAAATAGCTGAAATTCATTCAAATGGCGTCATGGAAAAAATAACACGCCTGGCTCTTTCTATAACAGCATTTCATTCATAATTTACCATTCATATCATTCATCACGAAACTATAATAATTTATTTTATTTAAAAATTAAGACCATGGAGCTACAAGTAATTAAACACTATGCGTAAAACTTCATCGAAAAAAATCGTCCTTCTGTTTGTAAAATCAATGAATATTTCATTCATATCAGCTACGCAGACTCCATGAACTAAATGATTTTGTGTTAAAGAAATACAGCAATTCTAATACAACTCATTCTACATATTTTGCTGTTTACATTTTACATAGGTGAAAAATAGGCTTCGTTGTAGAAATAATCAAATTTGGATGAGCATTTAAGCTCAAATATCTTGTCATTGCGTTGTTTCAGTATGTAGATGCACAGAATTTAAGCGAAAATGAAGTGGTTTTAGGACGGATACAGCACTCAATAAGAATTAAAAAGAACTTTAAAAATCACGATTTTGAGACAAGATGGATGCCATATATCATTTTGATGTGGGTCACGTGATCTTGTCATATCATGGTCATGTGATCGCTTCATATAAGAGGTGTTATTATTATTTTAATTTTTATTTTAAAAACTACTGAATATATTTCGCTGTTTTTTTTTATATATTTTATGGAACAATTTGGATATTACCTAAAAGTTTCGAAGCAATTTGTGAATTTTAAATCCGCTTAAAAAATGTTTGAAAAATTAGGTCCCATAGGGCTCAATGTATTTCATTTTTTCAACCCGGGTTCAATCCAAAACTAATTGGCTGATATTATTCATTTATATCCCCATAGGTCCTACGGACCGTCTGAACAACATACTAAAATTTCATTTTGGTTAAGTCATTTTTACGGCAGTTATCGTGCTAACAGACAGACAGACAGACAGACAGAAAGTCATAAACATTTTTCAACTTTGTTGTAAAGTGTTAAAAATGAATTGGATTAATTTTATTTTTCATTTATTTTATTCTCTCATTTAATTTTATTTGTTTAAAATAATGTAAGCTGCAGGACAAAGTCCCAGCAACAGCGTGGAAGATAACATACAATACAAAATATGCAGATTGACATATAATAAACTACAATGAAATGCAAACTACTGACAACAAATGAGTTTTAAAAGTACTTGCATATGAATGAATACATAAAATTATAAAATATTTACAACAAATGATTTTTAAAAGCAATTTCCGATGAATAAAGAACATCAAGATTATCGGGGAAACTGTTGTAAAGTTCATTGAAATTATGAATCGCACAATTACAACCAATATTTGTACCAAAATTCCTTTCATAAAATGAACTCATGCTCCTGGTAGAATACTGGGGATAAGAAACCCAATCCCACCCAAGACAAGGGGTCAATTAATTCTGTTATTGAATAAATTCCTGAAGAATGAAAATAAAATGAAATTTCTTTTGTTCTGTAAGCTTTTAACATTAAATATATCACGCAGAAAAGTAGCAGATAAGGTGTAACAAAAATTACCAGATTTTTTATAATAAATATATTTCAAGAATTTATTTTGAATAGTTTCGATCTTGTTTGCTTGAACAGCATGAAAAGGCCTCCACACCACAAACGCATACTCAAGCCCAGATCTAGCCAACGCATTAAAGAAAACAATGATGGTATCCTCATTAGTAAAATCATGAGTAATTATCTTAATGTAATCGGGTTTCCCACAGGATTTAGCAAAAATATCAGAAATAAATTTTTTGTTATTAATAAGTCACTATAATATCATGAGTTAGTGTATGTGATTTTCTCATGCATTCGTATTCCGAATTCTTGTTCTTCATCATCTTCAACCAAAGAAGATAATTAGTTAAAAATCGTATAATATCCTTTTAGAACGATGCATAATCCGTTCTCGAGATATGTAGAGCCATTTCCGACAATAAGTTCTTGCAATCTTGTCCCAGTGGCTAAACGGTCAAGAAGATTCAGGGTTCGATTCCAGGTTGGGGCAAAATCTTTCTTTACAGAAATCCTATGTTTCTTGAATAAATTTATCAAAATTGTTACATAACATTAGAAAAAATATTAAATATGATTATGCGATACATTTTGCTGCATCACTGAAAGGATTTCAGCATTTTCTGCTCGTCAGGTTTACGAAAAATTACACGTTTTACATTTCGATCCCCAAAACTTAGTTGACTGTCGGCGCGTGTATCTCGGAATGTGATGTTGTTGTTGTTGAGACCCAGACCGTCGGACCTACCAGAAAGGTGTAAGGTAACCTTTTCGACAGCCGGGAACCGGAATGTGACGTGTAATCCTTAAACGAACTACGCGTTTTCAGGTGGGTTTTCCACGAGAAATCATATGGTAGGTTTATTATTCAAGTGACTATGAACATGCTGTATTTTCCATATATCGAAGGGTTAATAATTAAAGGCTAAAACCTAGCATCTCTTAAATTGAAACCATAGATCTACAATGGGCAATTCAAGAGATATCTAGTCATGTAACCTCTATGAAACACCCTTTATAAATCCTTTCATAATCCGAAATTGATATTATGCAAAATAGGTGAAGGACAATGAGACTATTGTAAAATTGCTTCAGCAATTTTGCACAATATCAATTTTGGATTACGATGAGATTTGTTTAGTATTGCTTGGAATTGAATCTGCCTACACCCTCATTTTGATTCAATTGCCTGTGTGATTAAAATTTATTTTCTACTTTCCCGTATGCCACTGTTGCGTAGGGAAGAACATTAAAAACCATGCTTTTCACAAAATCTATATTTTCTTTTTAGTTATTATTTTTTAAGTAACTTATGTTCAAATCTATATAGTATTTGTGATGACAGATGGCAGGTGTAATTTTGATCGGCTTAAGAGCCAAATTCATAAGTAGAATTACAATTCCTCGTGACTGATAAAATGGATTTCTGTGGTTCTTTCGATCTCATTTAAAGCCATTTTTGTTCACCGCAGCTACTGGCACTTTTAGCATGAGCTCGTCCTGGTTATCCAGACTGTTAACGCTCTCTCTTCAACAATCTATATGACTACTGTTTCACTGCCTCTGACGACGGGATATATTTTTGCATCTCATTCCTCCGTGACAGAATTCTAATTTTCTTTTACTGAATTCTCACCGTACTCTATTCGTATGTTATTGTATCGTCTTCATCTGCCCATTGGCTGACGAGCTTGTGTGAGGAGCTTTCTCCTTGGACACATTGCTTAGCAGAACGCTGTTTAGGGAACTTTTCATTGACTACATTACATCAAAACCCGCAGTTCAAAATACCACGTGACACCTCTTTAGGTGTGGGATCCTTATGTTGCATCATAAATTGCTGTAGGACTCCTTTATGCAAATTTAGTAATTATTTTAAATATCGAAAATGACAATTTCGATAAATATTTAACTTGAGATGAAAAGGGTCTCATAATTATAAAGTGTTGAATTTTAATGTGTATTTTTAAGAATTATTATTTACAAGTTGAAGTCGAGCTGAGCATAGATATATTGGATTTTTGCAAACACGGACAATGTACAGAATTATGCTATACGATCCCATACGTAATTTTAAATCATCCAATGAAATATTATCTTGTAAACCTAAATATTTAAATAAAGAATAATTAATTTTAAATGACCCCCTAATAAAAATGACGTTTTATGCCACAGTATTGTACATGGATCGACACTTTAAAACCAGGAGATTATTTCATCTATAGACACAGAACCTTAATTCATAAAAGCAATGTCTAAAAAGGGCTAAAACTTAGTCATAGAGTGCGTAAATGTCCGTGTCCAGTTTTAGCTCTCTTCGTGCTCTGGAAGCCGAGAAGCAGTCCGTCAAAGATGTTGAATGTAGGGGGAAAACGAGTTAATGTGAAGTTAATTAGATGCAAAGAGACAAATACTCCTAACTCGTAAATAAATCATAAATATGCTTATTTATAAAATGTTTTCTTATAGAAATAAAAATGTGTAGCTATTCATCGTGCTAGACTATTTTCTAGATATGCATTGCTATTCGTTTATTTTTACAATATATATTTGGCGAATTGGTCTGATTGTAAATAATATCTTCTTCCACTACTAATTGCAGATTTTATGGAATCACTTCAATTAACTTTTTTAAGTACAGCTGGCACACCTGTGGAGGAAAAATGAAACAATTTTAATACACAGTTTAACATTTTGTATTTGAGTTAACTATAAAAATATCAGGTTTTTTTTTTCTTTTGAAGTGCACATATTTAGATTATTATTTAAAATAAAAAATAATGATTACATGTGTAATTTAATTATTTGAGCAGTTTCGTTTTCACTGCTTATCTTTGCTACTGATCACTTTTGTTGAGCAGTTTCGTCTTTGAATTTGTTTCGACTGTTTTACAGTTTGATACATTTTTCTAATTAAATATAAAATCTAATTTATTCATTTTTGTGGTAGATAAAAATGTTGTATATTTTTTTTTCAATGGCCAGGTACTAGACTCTTCGTCATTCGTCCTATATTCGGCCGTAATCGTGAATCATTTCGCCTTCCTAGGACGTTGCCCTTGGCGCACCAGAGGGGGGCGGAACACACTGCGCCCACAACACACAACATCCATGTCTTACGTGGGACTCGAACCCACAACGCGGCGGCCGATCGATCGCTGGAAACGCTCGCCTTGACCGTTTGGCCACCACGCCGACTATGTTGTAATAATAATATTAAGCATTTTACATTTTGGACAGAAATTGATGAATTTTGAGTGCTTCTAGTGAAATGTTACAAAAATACTCGAAATTTTAAGAACAATTCTATATTTTTCATCCATCTTTACTTCAGGGTTCTTCTATACTTATATTTCATTTTATATCATTCTTTATTTAATACATCTATAATTTTAGGGATTTTTAATGAAACAGTTATTTTTAAATAAAATTGAAATTTTAATTTTTAATTTAAATACATTTTATAAAAAGTGTATGTAATCATGAAAAAGTCAAAATTTTAAAAAGAGGAAAGAAAGATTATGGTTGTTTGCAATGGTAGTTTGCTTACATATTTAACCTTTTGTTTACGGATGGAATAGCGTTATTTCCAAACGAAGAATCTCTCAAAACGACAGGTATTTGACATACCCTATCCCAAACAGTTCTATCCCCTTCTGCAGACATTGGCGTCCATGGACCTTATTGTTAAATGCCTTATTTTGGATATTTATATATTTAAGAACTATATAATTTATGTATTTCGGAATAATCTCTTTTTATTCATTTTTTAAACAAAAATTGAGAAAATCAGAAGTTTAAACTATTTTTAGTACTATCAGCGCTTAAGAAATAGTTCTATGCTCCAATAAATCGGATTATTTGCCTTTCTTCCCCGTTTTCCCTAACAATGTTGCGATCCATCTAAGTAAAACATCCAAGAATTCCCTAGCGACATTTGTTATCAGGCAGCTAGCACACCAGTCTAGGGGAAAAGTGGGAGATCGATAGAGACTTTTCCCTCTGACTAAATGTCGAAATCTTTTATTCTAAATATGTGCTCTTCAAGTTATTTCTAAAAATTCTCATGCGAGTATACCATTACTTTCTCTGCATACTATTTTTTTTCTTTTTCGTAATATATATATATATTCCTATATTAAAATATAGCCACCGCCGCCACAGTTTAACAAAATCCTCGTTCCTCGAGTTTCTGTGCTTAGTACCGCAAAAGTTATAACATACAAAAATATAAAATTTGGTACATTTGTAGAGAAATGTTTGTGGAACGCAGAAAAAAAACTGTTTTCGATTTAAATTTCAGTTTAAGAAATATTTAATGTTAACAAATTTAAAAACAAAATATTTAAGCTGCTTGTTTGCATCCTCGACAGACTAACAAGAGTCACGAATTTTTACAGGTCACAAATTTTTACACGCATATACCTACATAGTTGAGTTTTTGAAAGGTAGAGTCCCTTTTTAACACTTTTCAACATAGTTGAAAAGTGTTTATGACTTTTTTCATTCTGCCTGTCTGTCCGTTCGCACGATAACTGCCGTAAAAATGACTTTATCAAGATGAAATTTTAGTATGTTGTTCAGAAGGTCTGTGGGACCTATGGGAATATAAATGAATAATATAACCCAATTAGTTTAGGATTCAACACGATGTGAAATAGTGAAATACATTATAATTATAAGAAAGCAAGAATAGGCAGGTCTTCTGTTTAAACTCAGGATATACTGTCTGAAACATAGACTGAATTGTTTAAATGACACTCTCATTAGAAAAACTAGAAAAATACTGTTCTAAAACAAATATTCTTTTATGCTGAGAAAACGCCATGTTCTTCTATTGAAAATAAATGAGACTTGATCGTCTGATACAAGCCTTGTAATGATCGCCTGATATATTTCTGGGGGCATATTAATGCTATCTAACTTTAAAAAAATTCTACTATTTCAACTTCTCGCAATAGCCTTTTATTTATTTACAAGAAAAGCTTTTCTATTCGTCTGTATCATGAAGGTAGAGAAACTATCTTCATGGTCTGTATCTAACGCTTGGTGATAAATTTAGTCAATCTGGCGCATAATTTGGAAAAATATCGCCAACTTGGGAACTTTTTTAATGGCTCCAAATTCATGGATTTACCACCAAAATTGGAAAAATTACGTTAAATTAAAGAAAATGGCGACAGAATGATGAATTAATTAAATTTTTTGATGTAGTATAGACATATCGCTTATTCCGGATACTATCAATATTTACAATTGTTAATTTACATTTTCGAGAAATATAAGTTAAATAGGGTACTTCGAAAGAGATTTACATATAGTCATCCAGAAAAGATGCCAAAGGTTCAATTCAACGTTAAAAGCATTTTGCAGTGGATCGTGCACATCATTTTTTCTCTGTGAAAGGAGCAAATTCATCGAATTATGTAGGAAATGTCATGTGCTGCCCACATCAGGATTTTTTATGAAGTTATTTCTCTTTTTCAGTTTTAATTGTTCGCGCGAAAGATATCAAATTGTGCATTTATTACTTTTTACAGGTAAAGTAGTATATATATATATTTAAACCACCTTGTATCATCACCCCTAATTCGAACTTTCGATGACTTGCATGCTAAGACGGAGCAGACCAAAACCAAAATTCTGGCTCGAGTGGAAGTGTTCGATTATTTAAAAAAAGTGGTTTCGATGTTTGTTTTTTCCTCGTCTTTCCTCAAAGCTGAGATGGAAAGATTGACAGGTTCTAGCTGCAGTGGAAGAGCTCAACAATTTTAATAAATCGCCCTTCAAAATGGATTATCTCTTTGCTCCCTTCAGACCTAATACGAATTTTCGAAATTGTAAATGTTTTCCTCGATCTTGAAGCTAAGAGGGAATCTGAAACTAAGGATAGACTGACACCAAAACTATGATTCTACCCTGTGAAGTCCCGATAAAACTTTTGCCATAACTTCCTTCATGTGCATTTCAAGTACGGTGATTTTTCCTGCTAATAATGGCTTATTATATCTTTTGATTTGAAGGTCACATTAAAAGTTTGGCCAAGCAATCCTTAGAATCCTATTTCGGAAAGAATCCAAGTTTTGGCAGAGTCCTAAGTTCCTTTGGCAGAGTTTGAAAGAATCCAAGTTTTGTTTTTAAGCGAGTTCCAAGTGTTGTGTGTGCGCTTGAAAGTATTGCAACAATACCTTCTTGGAGAGATTACCTGCTGAACAGTCGAGAATGACTGTTTGATATGACCATACGGTGCCCGTATATATCCTATAAAATAGATGGTTGATACAGGCTTCCAAAACGGTCCTGAGATCTTTCTTATGTCTGTTGGGCCTAGTCTGTAGAGTTTTTTTTATGACCTTTACTTCCGCAAAGTAATAATGAAAGTGTATCGGCACTTATGACACTAAGGGGGGTGGTCGAATATCAAATCCCATTAGCGTACGAAAAGAAGTTGTGGACATGAAGGGATTAAGATTTGACGAGCAAAATCTCCAAAAAATGTAGCCAGAGAAGGTAATCAGTAGTAATCAGAGAAGATTTTTAACACGTTCTCGTTAAAACAAAATGTGGCCAGTCACAGAAGATTTTTAACACTTTCTCGTCAAAACAAAAAGTAGCCAGTCAGAGAAGATTTTGACACTTTTTTTCAAAACAAAAAGTAGCCAAGCAGAGAAGATTTTTAACACTTTCTCGCCAAAACCACGAGATCAAAGTGAGAGTTCAGAGTGAGATGTTACCCACAGATTTCTAGTATTGAAAAAGATAGGAAGACTCCATATGTGCTTTATAATTTCTACGACGGTATCCAATAACAAGAAAGATCAATCATGCTTAAAGCATTGATTATGAAACACTTTCCAACTTCAATGCAATTTTATTTAAAAAAGTCGAAAATGCAATACATTCCTCGGTAATATTTTAAAACTTATCACGATACTACATTGATTTATTATATTTGAAAACTTAGACCTTCATTGAAAAAAATGAACTTCATTCAAAAGACGGCATTGAAATATAAATTGCGTGGTTTAAATATCTCTAAAATGCAATACATTCCACGGTAATATTTTTAAATCTATCATAATACTACGATAATTTATTATATTTGAAAACTTCATCGAAAACAACTGAAATTAATTCAAATGACGTCATAGAAAAAATAACACGCCTGGGTCTCTCTATAAAAGCAGGATTTCATTCATAACTTTCTCCATTTCATTCATCACAATACTATAATAATTTATTTTATTTAAAAATTAAGACCATGGAGCTACAATTCATAAACTTTATGCTTAAAACTTCATCGAAAAATATCGTCCTTCTGTTTATAAAATCAATTAATATTTCATTCATATCAGCCATGCAGACTCCATGGACTGAATTATTTTGTGTTAAAGAAATACAGTAATTCTAATACAACTCATTCTACAAATTTTGCTGTTTACATTTTACATAGGTCAAAAATAGGCTTAATTGTAGAAATAATCAAATTTGAATGAGAATTTAAACTCAAATATATTGTCATTGTGTTGTTTTAGTATGTAGATGCACAGAATTTAAGCAGAAATAAAGTAGTTTTAGGATGGATACAACACTCAATATGAATTAAAAAGAACTTTAAAAAATCACGAATTTGAAACAAGATGGATGCCATATCTCATTTTGAAGTGGATCATGTGATCGTTTCATATCATGGTCACGTGATCGTTTCATATAAGATGTGTAATTATTATTTTAATTTTTATTTTAAAAACTACTGAATATATTTAGATGAATTTTTTTTTATATATTTTATGGAACAATTTGACTATTACCTAAAATTTTCGAAGCAATTTGTGAATTTTAAATCCGCTTAAAAAATGTTAGAAAAATTAGGTCCCATAGGGCTCAGTGTATTTCATTTTTTCAACCCGGGTTCAATCCAAAACTAATTGTGTGATATTATTCATTTATATTCCCATAGGTCCTACAGACCGTCTGAACAACATACTAAAATTTCATTTTGATTAAGTCATTTTTACGGCAGTTATCGTGCTAACGTACAGACAGACAGACAGACAGACAGACAGACAGACAGAATGAACAAAGTCATAAACACTTTTCAACTTTGTTGTAAAGTGTTAAAAAATGGAGGTGAAATTATTTATAATAAACAGGTGTGCGGAGCATGATAGTATAAAATATTTATTGCCACTTGTGCGTAAATTGTATAATTTGTGACATTTCGACTCTGTTTCATAGGTGCAAATATTATCGAGCAATTCCACTATAGAACGACCGTTCTATTTTACATATCCCGTGAGGTGCCTTGTATTTTAGTTAAATAAAGGCATAATTAAAAACACAAAATCGTCGATAAGGGCCGCCTTTGTCTTTGCAGTTTCCTATGTTCTGAACCAAATTCTACATGACTTTTACTCCGGCCACGTGCAAGAATTTAAATTGTCAGTTCCCATAGAAGTTCGTAAAAATTGTGACGTATAGCAATTTTCTTGTTGCCATTGCCATTGCAGATATCGTCTGTTCTATATTAACGAGCAAACAATAAGTACCAAATCGGTCCATGGATGGCGGTATCTGCAATGACAGTGTCTTCCATAGATGCTGAGTTTTTTTAACAGTTGACTGTTTATAATCCCATGCAATTGGGAATATTGATTTCTTGCTTGTTAAGTCACTTTAGGCTTAAGGTTTAAACATATTTGAAGTAAAGCCTTTATAACCATGGATAAATTTGGTACAATGATAAACCCTTAATCGATAATTTGGTTCAAAGATTATTTGATACACGATCATTTTATACATGGATAAATTTGGAATATTTGCTAGATGAATTTAATACGTCATTCCATCAGTCAATCACTTCAGTGCATATTATATAGACAATCAAAATCATTGGCAATACATCTTAAAACATTTATTTCATGAGCTAATTTGGGTCCCTAACTTTATTTCGCTAATGAGCGACGAATCGAACTAACTAAGATTGATTTTTTCTTTCCTTTCTAGATAAATTAGCTGCTATTAGATTTGATTTTGTCTTATACAAATTTCTGGTTCTTTCTATGAAAAAGAAGTACTGTATTATAGAGATATGGATACAGGATTTATATTAAGCTCATAAACTTGCTTTATTTTAACTACTTTTTTTAATTATTTTAATTACTTTTTTAACACTTTACAACAAAGTTGAAAAGTGTTTATGACTTTGTTCATTCTGTCTGTCTGTATCTCCGTTAGCACGATAACTGCCGTAAAAATGACTTTATCAAAATGAAATTTTAGTATGCTGTTCAGACGGTCAGTGGGACCTATGGGAATATAAATAAATAATATCACCCAATTAGTTTTTTATTGAACCCGGGTTGAAAAAATGAAATACATTGAACCTTATGGGACCTAATTTTTCAAACATTTTTTAAGCAAATTTAAAATTCACAAATTGCTTCGAAATTTTTAGAAAATATTCACATTATCCCATAAAATATATAAAAAAAATTTCAGTAAAATATATTAAGTAGTTTTTTAATTAAAAACTATTTGATATAAGGAAAAAAACAAATTAAATTAAATTCTGACTTTTGGGATATCCTCCAGAAAGAAAAAATCTGATGTGTTCAGCAAATGACTTTCCCTGCAGACTTATATCCACATTATCTTTATTTTAATTAAATTTATTTCACTTTTAATTCAATTTTCTTTCTCATTCGGTAACCAGAATTATTTTTAAAGGTGGCGTAGAGAAAATAAGAAAAACTAAAATATCTCGAGAACGGCTAGTCCTAGTGTAATGGGGTTGGTCTTATTCTTTTCTTCGTTAAAAATTACGTATTAAACAAGCATTTAATGGATATATTTGAGCATACGTAGTTCTTTAGTTTAGATTTTGACTATTTCTGTGGGCCATTTTGCAAAAAAAGGCGTGTTATTTTTTTCTGAATCGTACCAAAATTTAATCAGCACCTGGGTGACCCACAAGTGACTCATCTGCTGAATTTTGTGAAATTCGGTCCAGTTTTTCAGTTAGATTGGATACAAACTTTTGCGGGCTATTTCGCAAAAAAAAGGCGGGTTCTTTTATCCCGAATCATACCCAAAACTAATCAGCACCAGACTCGCCAATAAGTGACTTACCTACCAAATTTTGTGATATTCGGTCCATTAGTTTTTTAATTAGAGTGGATACAAAATCTGCCCAGACAGACAGACAGACACACAGACACACACACAGACGTCACGCTAAAAATAGTTTTTTTCGTATTCTAGAGGTCTCGAAACGTGTAGATCCGTCGAGAACTCGAGTTGCGATTTTCGGCATGATTCCAATACTTTCTCTATACCTTACCATGTATTGCAGGGACAGTAAAAAGAGATATATAATAAATATCTTTCTAAGAGTTTAATCATTTTGTATATGAGAGAGGCTACATATTTTAAAATAAATTTGGTAGATAACAATTTTTCAAATTTTTTTTAATTTTATATAACTCTTCATGATATACTTATTTGATGGCATTTTTAATGCACTTTCCTACGTCCTAGAGAGTTAAAATTTGTTACACAGCTTAAATTTGTTGAACATTTTATTCTACAAAAAATTGGTGGATCTTTACATATAGATCCATTTTTTTTCGAAATGGCCTGCAAATAATCCCCGTTCACTTCTATAAATTATTGTTGTAATATTGGTAAAAATTCTGATGTGGGCAGCACATGTCTTTCCCTGCAGATTCATATTCACGTTCTCTTTATTTCTTCAATAATAATTTGAGTTTATCTGCGCAAAATAATAGCCATAAGTATTTTCAATGACATAGAATTTGCACGTTAAACTTAAATTTGGTTCTCATTTGATAGCTGGACTTATTGCCAAAGGTGGCGTAGCGAAAACGCGAAAAAACTAGAATATCTCAAAAACGGCTAGTCCTAGAGTAATGGAGTTAATCTTATTCTTTTTGTTGTCAAAAATCACGTATAAAACAGGAAGTTAATTGATATAATTGAGCACACGTAGTCTTTTATATTTATGTTTAACGATTTTAGAGGGCCATTTAGCAAAAATAGCCCGTTCCTTTTTCCCGAATTGTACTAGCATAACCTACAAATTATTTATATACCAAATTTTGTTAAATTAGGTTTATAAATCACTTGTAGGTTATTGAAATATTATAAACCAAATTTTGTTAAATTTGTTCCATTAGTTTTTAGCTAGAGTGGATAAAGGCAATTTCTGCCGATCATTTCGGAAAGAAGGCCGATTCTTTTATTACGAATCGTACTATAATCTAATGAACATCAGGATTTCCCACAAAAAACATATCTACCAAATTTTATGAAATTCGGTCTATTAGTTTTTCAATAGAGTGGATGTAATATCCTCACAGACACACAGAAACATACACAGAAAAAGCGAAAAAACTAGAATATCTCAAGAACGGCTAGTCCTAGAGTAATGGGGCTAGTCTTAAAGTAACGGCTTACACACACAGACGTCTCCGAATAGTTTTTTCGTGTTCTAGAAGCCCCAAAACGTGTAGATCCTTCGAATCTTCTTTCCGATCTTCGGCACGATTCCAGTACTTTGAATACATACACACACACACACACACATACACACATATATATATATTTTCTGTGTATCTGTGTATTATCTGTGTATCTAAATTCCGTGCCTATGCAATTACAATAGTTGTGATTTTAAATAATCCTTAAACTTTTATTATTTCTTCAACGAAGCCTAATTTTAACTTATGCAGAATGCAAATATCTCAAGCGATTGTAAGGTGAGTTACATAAAAATTGCTGAATATTTTTCACACAAAATTATTTAGCTCTGGAGTCTGGAATAAAAGTTATATGAATGAAATATTCATTGATTTTGCATAGAGAGTCAGATGATTTATATTTCGATACAGTTTTAAATATTTACGTATAATAAATTACTGTAGCACTGTGATAATGTAAAATATATCACAACTGAATGTATCACATTTTAGAAATTTTTAAATGAAATTGCATTTCAGTTGAAAAGTGTTTCATAATCAATGCTAATGCATGATTGATCTCTCTTGTTATTATTTAATTTGTTTAATATTACGACATGTGTTTATATATGCTGATACCGCATTTTATGACTAAAATGTCCAATTCAATATATTTAAACTTTTTCTTTTTTATCTTCTTCCCTTTCCTTTTAATAAAAAGTTATTATTTCAAAAAGTAGAGGTGGTCGCTTATTCATGATTGGTCCCTGTCGCAAGAAAGAGTTGCGTGTTACGCAGTTTCACGTCCATTTTCGTTTTCAGCATAATCGATTTTGTATAAAATACCCAAAATATAATAAATTACTGTAGTACTGTGATAATGTAAAAGATATCACCACTGAATGTATCACATTTTAGAAATGTTTAAATGAAATTGCATTTCAGTTGGAAAGTCTTTCATAATCAATGCTTATGCATGATTGATCTTTCTTGTTATATCATGATATGTAGAAATATATTTCTTTGCTTAAAACTTTTTAAATTGATATTCAAGCGGAAATTAACGGTTTGAGATGCATTTTGGATGCTGAAAACATTTCGAATTAATTTGGAAATATACGTATGTTATGTGCTTGAGCCATTCATGCTTGGAAAAACAAGGTGGCTAGTTGTCGCTCTGTGTGACACCTACAAAATTTTTAAAAGTTCTGAATATTTAATTTCGTGTCAAATTTAAGTGTCAAATTTAATTACAATAGCGCACATTTTATAGTTATGTTAAGATGAAAGTTAGTGAAACGCAGTATGTCAAACAATATTTCATCTTCGATCACTGCATGTTATCTTATGAGTATGTTGCCTTAATTTTATGTAAATTTTAGGAACATTTAGAAACATAACTATTATACATCTGTATCAAAATCTAATCGTAACCAAGAGATCTGTATTTTGGGGAGATTTTGAAAAATAACTATTATACATTTGTATCAAAATCTAATCATAACAAAGAGATCGATATTTTGGGGACATTTAGAAAAATAACTTTTATACATTTGTATCAAAATATAATCATAACCAAGAGATAGTCATTTTAAAGACATTTAGAAAAATAAATATTACACATTTATATAAAAATCTAATCATAACCAAGAGATTGTTATTTTGGAGACATTTAGAAAAATAACTATTATACATTTGTATCAAAATCTAATCATAACCAAGAGATCGATATTTTGAGGACATTTAGAAAAATAACTATTAGACAACTGTGTCAAAATATCAACATCTAATCATAACCAAGATATCGGGATTACAGGGGTGCTTTAGCAGCATAAGACATCTATACAAGAGAAATGTGCCGGACTAATTTTATATAAATATCTCACACAGTCATAAAAAATCGTTACAAAATATAGAGTCATTAAATTCTCAATGAATTCGTTAACAGTGGAATAAAATAATTTTCGAAACACTGACGTATTTATGATAATTAAAACACAAAATGAATAGTATAACTTATCACACAATTAAATAGTATAACTTATTATGGACACAGAATAAGGTGTTTTTATACACCTTCTATGGACAATACCAGAAACACCGAGGGAAATTTTTGATATCAATTTTCATCAAAATTTTCCCAAAACTACCAAATTGGCGAGTTTCCACCACATTTATCGCCAAAATAGTAGCAATTAGTTACTGCAAAAGCTGTTTGCCAAATCTCTAATTCTCAGGTTAAGTAAAAAATATAATGTGGGTACCACATGATTTTTCCTATACTATAATACAATTTACTTGTTTTACAATAAAAAATAATGTATAAGATCAACGGCACAATGTTTTAACGTATATTGGACTCTTTTCGAGATGACATGTAAAACTATTTCGAAGTTCTCAATTAAACTATGTTTTAAGCAACTCTAAATTTATCATTATCAATACTGATAGCATCTGCAGGAAAGAGTATGTCCATATATTAAAATGAATAATTAATTCATCAGGCTGGCGTTATTTTCCTTTACTTAGCGTCATATTTGCAATTTTAAAAATGGTTTCGTCAATCTGGAGCGACATATTGCTAACTTGGTCTCTAAGTTCGCCAAATGTATTGTCCAGCGTTACAGACAAACATAGCGAAGCGTACTTCTTATATATAAGGGAATGTTGGCGAATCGTTATGTGTCAAAATACAAAAATTTACACTATCTTCTTAGACCTTTCTGCTAGGTCGGACGGTCTGGGTCTCAACAACAACTAAGTGTCTTCTCTCGTGAATGGAACGTTCTGAATCCATGAGAAAGCTATTAACAAATTTATCGCATAATATGAATATAAAAAGTGAACATATTTCACAATAGTTAATCCTTTTTTTAATTTTATGTGATTTTTTTGATAAATTTAATTGAAAAAATTGCAATATATCGAGAACGGTTTCTGCAAGCGCTCTAAAGTTTATCTCGATCGTTTTCTAATAAAAATTAAACTGGAAATTATAATTTAAGTAACATTATTGAAGGTTCATTTTTTTTGATATTTTCAAAACTCCATTCTAAAATGTGAGGTAGACTTCCTAATTTTGATTGCGTTTAGAATCAATTGGCTTCCATTATTCAATGATTATAATTTGTGTACTAAATTTCATTCAAAGCGTTCCATTCCTTCATGAGATATCACGAATATATCTTTTTTCGTCTCCACAGACTCACGGACACACACACACACACACACACACACACACACACGCACGCACACACACGCACACACACATAGACATCACCTCAAACACGTTCGATTCAATTTTAAGGATGCTTGAAACGTGCTCTTATGTCAAAAACTGGAATTTGAATTTTTCGCCCCCATCACAATACCTTCCCTACACATTAAACTATGTATACAGAGAAATTAACAGTTACGAGTGAATAGCAGAAATATTTTATACAATTGTTTATATATTTTGTGGAATTTTACGAGAATGAATGTAACTGATTCCAACTGATATAAATGAAATGTCTATCAGTGCTTGTATTAGAATTATTATTTACACAGACAAAATCGCATTTTCCTATATCGAAGAATAAATTGGCTGGTATAGAATATTCTTTTATTTTGCCACACACATCTACTATCTCAGATATGATCCATTTTCTTCCATATTTGCCAGCGAATGCTGTGGAAAAATATTTCCTGTCAAAATTATCATAAAACAGAGGATAGTCAAATGGAAAATGTTACCCTTTTGTGAAAGTGTAACGTGACACGTATGGATGCAATCTCAACCGATAGATGCTATGTTTTCCTTTTATTAAAACTCCTGTTCGAAAGACATGGGGATTTTGAAAGGAAAATACGTGGATTTGTCTGTATATATTCTATAATCTTATTCAAATGTATGCTTCATACGTATTATAAAGTATAAGGAAAATATTGGAATAAAGTTCAATTCTGAATTCGAATTTTCAACAAAATTACATATTTTGTTCACTATAGAGCACGAATCAACTAACTTTAACTTGATGTGTGTGCTTGTTTCTGCCCGTTTGTCTGTCACATGTCTTTCATTCAATGTACAAGTTCCAATCAAAATATTTTCCATTTATAAAAAACTCCTTTTCGAAAGATATCGTGACTCGGAAGAGAAAAATACGTGGATTTGTACGTGCATATTCTATAACCCTATTTACATTTCTCTGTAATATATATTATAAAGTATAGGGAAAATATTGGAATAAGGTTAAATTCTGCATTCGAATTTTTAAAGAATTTACATAGTTTGTTCACTGTAAATGACGAATAATTTAACTTTAACTTGATGTTCGTGCTTGCTTCTGTCTCTCATGTGTCTTACACTCAATGTGCAGGTTCCGATCAAAATATATCCGACCTTAAGTCAAGAAAAACTCAACGATGGTGAGATTATATACCTTATGTGAAAAGCTCTGGAAAAAACACGCAACTCGTTAAGTTCTTAGCTAATCTATAAATTTCGAAAACTCGCGAAAAGTCGCAAAATTGGCGGTATATCGCCATTTTTACTTTCCTTATATACATAATGTATAAGGAAAGTATTGTGACGGGGTCGAAAATTCGAATTCGAGTTTTCGACGGGAGAGCACGTTTCAAGCATCCCTGATCACGAATCAAACATTTTTGAAGTGATGTCTGTGTGTGTGTGTGTGAAAGTATGTGTGTGTGTGTGTCAGTGAGTCTGTGGAGACGATAACTGACGAACGAATGGACCGATTCGAACCAAATTTGGTACAAAAATCACAATCCGTAAACACTGGAAGCCTGTTGTTTTTATACGTAATCGAATGTTCAGAACCCCCCTAAATTTTCGAATGAAATTTTGAAAAAATCGTCAAAAAATCAAAACCACTAATAAAGTTACGCAAATAGACATTTCTTATGTAATTTTTCATTAGAAAACGATTGGCATAAATTTTAGAACGCTAACATGAACCGATCTCGAGATATTGTACATTTTTCAAAAAATTATGAAAAAGGCACATAAAAAAAAATTCCTATTGAGAAACATGTTCACTTTTCATATGTAATACCATACGATAAATTGAGTGACATCATTCTCGTGGATCTAGCTTGTTCCATTCATGAAAAAATATACTTTGAATAATATTTTTGAAGGCCAATAGTAATTTATCTGCTGTAAGAATAACTTATTTCTTAGTGCATAACGCTTGGCGAGATTTTGGCGACGAATTTGGCGGAATGTCGCCAACTTGACGCCTTTTTTAAATGTTGCCAAATTATTGAAAATCTCGCCAAATGGATAAAAATGATGCTAAATCAATGAAAATGACGACTAATTGTCGAAAATTCAATATCTTGGAAAGAATATTAGTATCTACTATAAGAAAAACCTATTTTTTTACTGCAAAAGTAGTAAATTCATTGCATTATATAAGGAAAGTCATGTGTTGCCCACATCAGAATTTTTTTACTATGATCACTGAATTTTTAAACCACGGTCACGCGATACACGCTTTCAAATTATAACAATGGTTTCCTGTTAAGAATTCGTAACAATATGGTGGGCACTTCCGTTACGTACTTCCGTTTCATTTCCGTCGTCAGGATTTACTCCATACCCCGTGACCTAAGGTGTTTCATATCAAAAATAAACTCACCTATTGAGTTCTGATAAATATCTTTCAAAGTAGGTCTTTTGCGGCTGCACATAGTTAGACCAGCGTTCCAGATCCTGTGTCTCATGTGCCTTACACTCAATGTACAAGTTCCGATCAAAATATATCTGACCTTAAGTCAAGAAAAACTGAACGATGGCGAGATTATATACCTTATGTGAAAAGCTCTGGAAAAAAACACGCAACTCGTGAAGTTCTTAGTCAATCTATAAATTTCGAGACCTTGCGAAAACTCGGCAAGTGTCGCAAAAGTTATATCAGGTTCCTATTTTATTCTATTATTGTATTGGCTGTTCTGTTTTGTCCAGGAGGTTTTATGTTGCTGATCTGGGAGTTATTTTTACCTCTGATTTTTCTTTTTCTGCTCACATCTCGGGCGTTTCTGCCAGAAGCTTACAGGAAACTCGGTTATATCAAGAGGATTACGCGGGATTTTACTAATATGGATGCCATCATCATTCTTGTTAATGCCTTGGTCATGTCTAGGCTTGAGTATGCGTCGGTGGTTTGCATGCCTTTTCAGACTGTGTATGCTAATAAGATTAAAATTTTACAAAATAAATTTTTAAAATATCTTTATTACAAGAAGTCTGGTGTGTTCTGCTACTGCCTTTCTGCTGCTTTGCTTCGTGAGATGTTTGTTGTGAATAGCTTATGTGTTAGAAGGAATTTTATTTTGTTTTCTTTTTTATGGGTCTCTTCAGTGGTAGGTAGGGGTGACTGCTCTTCTCTTCTGGGTGGAATTGGTTTTCGTGTTCCCAGTTTTAATTCTAGGGATAGAAGTTTGTTTGCTGAGAGGATTTTTAGAACTGGTTCTGGGAATCAATGTTCAGTAAATAATTTCTGTAAGCTCTACAATAGCTTGCCTGATGATTTAGATATTTTTTTTTCTCCTTTAACTATTTTTAAAACTCATTTATTGTAATTTTTTGTGTCTGTATGTTTTTATATTATTTTTTTCTATCTGTATGGGTTTTTACTCTATGTATTATTTTGCCTACTGTCACTAGGATTCTTCCTGTAGCATGCTTTTTTTTATAAATAAGTAAATAAATAAATAAATAAATAAATAAAAATCCGGCTTTGTGAGTCTGTTTGTTGAGACTTCTGATTGTTTGTTAATCTGAAACTGCCGCTAAAAGTTCCAGATTTTAAAGTAAACAGTATACCATGTTTAATGCAACGAAGTAACTGTCAGTAATACTGAAAGCGGTATTTGAAAAGTGCTTCCAGCAATGGAAGGAACGCTGGTCTAAGTACGTGAAGTCGCAAAGACCTACTTTGAAAGATATTTATCAGTACTCAATAGGTAAGCTAATTTTTGCTTCCATTACTGGAAGCACTTTTCAAAAATCGCTTTCAGTATTACTGACAGTTACTTCGTCACATTTAACATGGTATCCAGTCTATTTTGAAATCTGGAACTTTTAGCGGCAGTTTCAGTTTCACAAACAATCAGGAGCCTCACAAAGCCGGATCTGGAGTGTAGGAATCCTACCGAATCTATGGAATTTTATGCTTAACCAAAAAGTTGACCTCCAAACAGTCAGCTTGTAACTCATGAGACAGGAGCTTGGTCAGAAATTTGGTGTAAACTCTACGTAAACCAAAATCGACGGTCTCAATTGCCAGACCTCATTCTGCTAGACTAGAAATTATCAGGTTATTTTCTACCTCTATAACGCTAAGTCTGTGGTTTTCCATCATCTAAAAAGAACTCTTGAGAATCTCGGTATTCCTTCTTAGACAGTCTGGCAGAACTGCAGTTGCATAATATTGCAACACCTTTATCAACAGCATTATAAATTTAACATAACTTTATTTTTATCCAACTTTTTCAATAAATGTATTAGCAAAACGTATTGTTACGATGTATCTTTTTTGAAATTGCGGGTGTACTTTCTGGATACAAGAATGAGCTCAAATTTCTGGATAGCTAACACGTTTATTTGCAATCACAGCGTAGACAGGAACAATATATAGCAAGTAACTTGATAACTATCTTACAAGTGGACTGAACAACTATCAAGTGCAGTAAAACAGCAATTAAATGTCCCAATAATATTATAAAACAGTACATACTAAGTATTCTCAAAACACTGACGTATTTAATTTTAGAAAACAGCAGCTACTATTCTTAAGACATTGACGTATGTTAAAGCTCAATGTAGCTCATATCACGTCAACTACTCTAAATTTGAGAGATGACTTCTTTTATATACTCGCTGTATAAACTTCTAAAAGTCTCTAGTATCAAATAAATAAATTGACATCACGTCTGATTTCAAGTAGCAGAAACAACAAGCGCACAACTATAATAGAACGGTCTTTATTTCACTTTTTATAAGACGTACAAAATTTAAAAAAGAAGCCAGAGCGCTTTCGAGCGTAAATACGCTCTTCATCAGTAGTTACATGGAAATAGAAATGATCGTTCATATATAGACCAGAAAAGGTGACAAATTTGCATAAATACAATTAACAATAAACTTATGTTTATCTAAGGAGAATCCAAAAATACAAAACATTTTGAACAGATTCAAAATCGAGCATAAATAACGAAAAGTACAATAAAAAATTCTTACAATTTTATTACAGAAATTTCAAATACAAAAATATTTTAAAAATAGGGGGGCAGTCAGGCCCATCCCCGAGAGGATGACGTCAAAGATAACTATGAAGAGACTTAAATTGCATGGAGTCGAGAATGAGTCGCCAAGCATAACTTAAAACGCAATATATATATATGAACGATCTATATATGAAATTTCTATATATGAACGATCATTTCTATTTCCATGTAGCCACTGATGAAGAGCGTATTTACGCTCGAAAGCGCTCTGCCCCCTTTTTTAAATTTTGTACGTCTTATAAGAAGTGAAATAAAGACCTTCTATTATAGTTGTGTGTTTGTTGTTTCTGTCTCTAGTATCTCGTAGAATATTCGTTATCTCGAGGTAGTTCTCGAACCTTAAAAGCCACCAAGTGTCTCCAAATTGGCGATAAATCGCAGAATCGCGTAATCCCCGACTTTAGCATAGGGCGATTCACACCATAGGATAGGTTGCATGCATGGGTATTTTTTTCCGTATGATTTTCGAATGAGACTCCAATGGCGACATTTTACACGTTCGTAACAGTATAGTATCTTGATAAATGTTCGTGCCAGCTCTAAAAAGAGATGTAATTTCTATATTTATCACACGTCACATATAAAATTTGATTTTTAATGTAATTGACATTTCTGGTTACTTACAAAATTAATAAAAAAATGTAGAGGTTCTTAATTTTCAGCAGTATGTATAATCAATAGGGTTTCTGTATTTGCTGACTGTTATAGTTGCTATAAATGATGCAATGTCGTTCGACATACAAACACATAGATATCAACTCACAAACGTTTAATGCGAGTTCAGAGATTCTCAAAACGCATAAATCCGTCCGTAACAGAATTCCAAAAGTTCAACACCATCATTATATTATAAACTAACAAGTACAATCATTTAATGCAAAGAATAAGGAAAATCCTAACATCGTAATTAAGCATAAATTGATTAGACATTGTTTTATTGTGTTTAAGCACGTTGTTTGAAGTTTCCCCTTCCGATCAATATATTTTTTCTATAAATGTACTACATATGGTAGAAAAAATACAAATCTGAGCCTACAAGAAGTATGGGAAATTACCCCATTACATTTGTACTATAGAATATATGTCTGAATCCAAAGTGATCCATAAACATGAAATACAGCTGAAATGGTCCCCTGAAAAATTATCATAATATCCAGGAGCGTAGTAAGTTTTCTAGTTCCAAAAGGCGGATTTGGGGGATGGCGGTAATTCCAGCTCATGATGTTCTGTTCCATATTTATTCAAAGTTCTTATTCGAGTGAGATAACAGTTCTGCAGATCAAATTTATAAATGTATGGGTGTAAAATTGCGTATACACGTGGGACTCTCAAATTGCAGATATCAGCTTACAGCCTTTAATATGCGTCACATCAGCATGGAACAGCTGATAACTGCAATATTAGCAGAAATCCTGCCATGTGCTACAATTTTGCAAACCCCAATGGGAACTGGCAGTCTGTAATGCCACATAACCAGAATTTTTCCAAAGTTTAGCTCCGACTAAATGATCTATAAAAACTAAATCCATTCTTACAAAACCCCTCTATAAAGGACGTTTCCAAAATAAGGATTGAACTCTCATTGTAATTAATAACATCTGATATTCTATACTGAGCATACGAAATAACATATACAGGATGATTGAAAAAAGGTGGAACAAACTTTATGAGGTGGTAGTAACACCAAACCAAGTAACGGTCACCTTACACCTTTCTGGTAGGTCGGACGGACTGAGTCTCAACAACAACAACAACAACAACACCAAACCAAGTATTTTTCATCATAGTTTACTGGAGCAGAAATGAAACATAAAGGCGTAACAGGGAGGATGGATTGGGTAAGGTGGCTCCATAGCTTAGTCCCCACGATCGCCCGATCTGTCGTGTGTTAACTTCTTTTTGTGGGGATATCTCAAGAGTCTCGTCTATGACACTCACCTTGAATCTGAAGAGGAACTCGTCCCGGAATTTTGGCCTTTGCTGCCGAAGTGCGCGACATGTCTGATCTGTTCCAGAGAGTTCGCCAATCCCTCCATCGCTGCTATGAGACGTGCGTTCAGGTTGGCGATCTCTCTTTTGAGCAATTACTGTAATCACTGCTTATTAAATTCCATTTTTTAACTCTAAACTATTCTTGTGTTTTATTCTCACCTCATCGGTTTCACCATTAAGCGCCCACTGGCACCTTTACGTTTCATTTCCGACCTGGTAAAATATGACGAAAAATGCTTAGTTTGATCTATATTACCACCGCGTGAAGTTTGGCCCATCTTTTTTTAATCACCCTGTAGAAGAATTTACATGCTGGCAAGCACATACTTGGGCGAGAAACCCGTCTAGAGATGTTGTTATCTGAATGAGAATCTTGTAATGTCAGCAAAAATCTTGTCATGTACTGCAAATTTTGCAAACCTCAATGGAGACTGATAGTCGGTAACAGTACGTAACCGGCTTCAAATTTGTCAAAAGTTTAGCTCACATAAAACGGCGCTGCGAAGGCCAAATTTATTCTTATAAAACTCGCCTGTAAATTGAGTTTCCAAAATAAGGATTCAGCTGCCATTGTAATTACAGCATCTGATACTTTATACTGCCAATAAGAAATTACAGATATCAGCTCTTTCATGTTGACAAGCACATAATAAGGCGCTAAACCGACCCATGAATACGGTTATCTGCATTGGAAATCTATCTCTGGACGTGTCCCCTATGGTCTGGTTCTGAAAGTATGCAAATTAAAACACTTCACATAAAAAAATTGAGTCTAAATTAAAATATATATATATATTTAGATCTTTAAAAATACGTAGATTTACATCATGTAAATAATAGCCATTTCATTTATATATCCTTTGCATTGACTCGTGTTCTCAATAACTGGTGATCATTAAATGTGACACTTATATACTTAATCGAATCTGTTGATTACCAGTTTCAACTTAGGGGTGTAACGTAGTAGACCTCCATGTAGTGCACTCTGGGTAATGATAAATCTACATCTCCAATATTTTTCAAAATGATTGATAAAGGAAAATAATTACTGAAAAAATCCGGGTTGTTGCATTTGAAATACTAAACTTACGACTTCCACAAGAAAAATGTTCGCATGCTTTTACTGATGGCTCTTTACTTGACAGAGCTAAGGGGGCCGGGGATGCAGTCTCTTTCACACTGTTTGATTTTTTCTTATCTGTTGGAGCTTCTACAACACACTTTTATGGGGAGATCGAAGCAATTTTTTGGCATTGCAATAGTTCGCACTTCGTCCTTCTTTATTCAACAGAGCTGTTATACCTCTCGGATTCTAGTTTAACTCTCCAGGTACTGTCCAGTAACTTAAGATACAATGGTGCCCGGATTCAAGAGATGAGGGTGCTTTTAAAAGACCTAACGCCCAGTAACACTTTACAGTGGGTTCCTGCACATTGCAGTGTACCAGGAAATGAAAAATCGGACATTTAGGCAAACAAGAGTGCTATGGTGGAGCAGAGATTCTCAAAGTCAAAGCACAACTGTATATTAAAATACTACACAAGAAAGAAAATGAGGCAGACTCTCTGGAGGCATCTAAAGGAAAGTCATGGAACGTTCTCAGCAAGAACATTTCAGTCATTCCAGAGGCTCCTCGACGAGAAGCAGTTGCCAGGTTTAGACTTCTGACTGGTCATGACTGTCCCAGGGCTGATCTCTATCGAATCGAACTTGCTACGTCCCCGGATTGTACTTTATCTGACCTAGGACAGCCTATGTCTGGAAAAGATTGAGGCGAGTGCCCTGCACTAATGACTTTCAATTCAATCATTGAGGAATACTGTGTAGCTTGCTATCTTATAGCCTAGCGGCTGAACGACTGGCATTTGTAAACAACAGTTTCAGATGTTGGCGGTGTAAGGAAAATATGAAAAGTGATGTAAGATTTTGAAAATCCCTTTACACCGTCACCCCTAACTGGAATTTTCAAAATTTATGATTTCTTTGTTGGTGTGGATATAGGCAGATCGAATGTGACCCAAAAACTGAGATCCTGGCTCGAGTAGAAGTAATTGATTGTTTTGGAAAAGTTGTTTTGAATTTTTTAATTATTTCTTTGCATCGTCACCCTTAATTCGAACTTTTAAAATATTGGATGGTGTCCTAGACCTGGAAACTCAGACGGATAGAATGATATCGCATGTAGTATATGTTATAATTTATTATATTTCGGGCCGGGATGGCCAAATGAAAAAGGCGAAAAGATCGCTCGTGGACAATTCCTGTTCGATATTCATCGCTGCCCAAACTATCCCCGTGTCTACGCAGAGTATGGGTACGTTAAATCTGTAAGTTCGAAAGGAAAGTCCTTCCAAGACATGATGGACAGGAGAGGCAAGATAAGATACCTATGGTTGCCACACTCATTGCATTTGGTCTAAATTGCGCAGCAAATGAACATATTTTGAATTATCATTGAATGCATTTCCAGATTATCATTGAAAGTATTTCCAGATTATCATTGAATGTATTTCCAGATTATCTATTCAACAGCAGACATCCCCCGCACCGTTCTGCGATAAGTAAACAAGAAAGATCAATCATGCTTAAAGCATTGATTATGAAACACTTCCCAACATCAATGCAATTTTATTTAAAAAGTCGAAAATGCAATACATTCCTCGGTAATATTTTAAAACTTATCACAATACTACATTGATTTATTATATTTGAAAACTTAAACCTTCATTGAAAAAAATGAACTTCATTCAAATGACGGCATTGAAATATAAATTGCCTGGTTTAAATATCTCTAAAATGCAATACATCCCACGGTAATATTTTTAAAACTATCATAATACTACGATAATTTATTATACTTGAAAACTTCATCGAAAACAACTGAAATAAATTCAAATGACATCATAGAAAAAATAACACGCCTGGATCTCTCTATAAAAGCAGGATTTCATTCATTTCATTCATCACAATACTATAATAATTTATTTTATTTAAAAATTAAGACCATGGAGCTATAATTCATAAAATCTATGCTTAAAACTTCTTCGAAAAAATCGTCCTTCTGTTTATAAAATCAATTAATATTTCATTCATATCAGCCATGCAGACTCCATGGACTGAATTATTTTGTGTTAAAGAAATACAGTAATTCTAATACAACTCATTCTACATATTTTGCTGTTTACATTTTACATAGGTGAAAAATAGGCTTAGTTGTAGAAATAATCAAATTTGAATGAGAATTTAAACTCAAATATATTATCATTGTGTTGTTTTAGTATGTAGATGCACAGAATTTAAGCAAAAATAAAGTAGTTTTAGGACGGATACAACACTCAATATGAATTAAAAAGAACTTTAAAAAATCACGATTTTGAAACAAGATGGATGCCATATATCATTTTGAACGGGATCATGCGATTGTTTCATATCATGGTCACGTGATCGTTTCATATAAGATGTGTAATTATTATTTTAATTTTTATTTAAAAAACTACTGAATATATTTCGTTGAATTTTTTTTTTATATATTTTATGTAACAATTTGACTATTACCTGAAATTTTCGAAGCAATTTGTGAATTTTAAATCCGCTTAAAAAATGTTTGAAAAATTAGGTCCAATAGGGCTCAATGTATTTCATTTTTTCAATCCGGGCTCAATCCAAAACTAATTATGTGATATTATTCATTTATATTCCCATAGGTCCTACAGACTGTCTGAACAACATACTAAAATTTCATTTTGATTAAGTCGTTTTTACGGCAGTTATCGTGCTAACGGACAGACAGACAGACTGACAGACAGACAGACAGACAGAATGAACAAAGTCATAAACACTTTTCAACTTTGTTGTAAAGTGTTAAAGAGATAAAACTCCTGTATTTCACGATGCACTCTTTCATGTAACATTTCAAGTATTAATGCTTACCGCATTAAATAAAATATTATAATCTGATATTTATAAAAAATATATTTTTATTAATAGAATACATTTTTATTAATATTTTCTAAATCTTTTCAAAAGGTTTTTTTTCTAAAGGTATAAAATATATTCTAAAGGGCTTTATATTTCGGTTTAACAAATACATCAAAGAAACCCCATAACTGCTTGTTCTATACAGCAATATTTCACATATGAAGAAAAGGATTGAACAGAATTGAAAAATCATGTGACAAGACTACGCAATATTTTCTCATTAGACGTCGTATGACTGCAGTGAAGTAAAATTCTTACTAGAAATATTATATTCAGTAGAATTTCTATGAATTGAACAGAAAATTCAACAGAAAATCTCTTTGCCATAAACATATTTTACGAACCCTGTTTTACATGAAGCAAAAACATCTATAAAACATTAAATTGAAAATGGAGATGCAAGGTTTGTTTCATGTTAGGCAATGTGACTTTTAAGATTTGCAAATGATTTTCAAGAACTACAAACGACTTACTGATTACGGAATTGACTTACGGATTACGAATTACGGTTTGCTTTTCATAACAAATACAGACTTCTCCGAGTTATTGGAATTGGATATGACTTTTAAGAATTACCTTTTAGAAATTGAAAAACGTATTTCAAAATTGTGAATGCGAAAAATTGCAAAACAGAATATATTTAAATAGATTTCTACATCGTAGTGATTGGAGAGTTAGCGAATTTTAGTAATGATATTATTCCATTTCGGTGTTTTTAGTTAATTGAAAGTATTTCATTTCGATTTTCCGGTTAACCAAAGTAATCTGTGCATTTATAATCGCTAAAGGTGAGGACCACAACTGAAGTGGATTATTTGGAGAAGAGTGTTTTACATGTAAACCACATGGACTTCATGTAATAGTTCCCTTGAAAAAAGAAGTCACATATATATATATATATATATATATATATATATAATATGAAAACACCGTGAAATACAACATTACAAAATCATCTGAAATCACACTTAAAAGGCGCAAAGCTGCACTAAAAAGAGGATTAAAATATTTTCAAAAAGAAAAGAGGTATGGATGGAAACAATATACCAAAAGATGGCCGGGGGGAGTTGTGACCCCCTCACCCCGGTTAAGCATGCTTTGCGTCGCGACAACACTCCCGGAGAGCCGGTATATTGCAAAAAAAATACGAATGTATCAAATTGTAAGATGTAAATAGACAACATACACAAACAAATATAAGATATAATTGTCGATAAAATTGTCGAACCGGTATATTGCAAAAAAGAATACGAATGTATCAAATTGTAAGATGTAAATAGACACCATACACAAACAAATATAAGATATAATTGTCGAACCGGTATATTGCAAAAAAGAATACGAATGTATCAAATTGTAAGATGTAAATAGACAACATACACAAACAAATATAAGATATAATTGTCGAACACTTTTCAAACACTTTTTAAATATATTTCAAACATTTACTGTTGATGAATTTCGATAGGGCTGGATCTCGACAATTATATCTTATATTTGTTTGTGTATGTTGTCTATTTACATCTTACAATTTGATACATTCGTATTCTTTTTTGCAATATACCGGCTCTCCGGGAGTGTTGTCGCGACGCAAAGCATGCTTAACCGGGGTGAGGGGGTCACAACTCCCCCCGGCCATCCTTTGGTATATTGTTTCCATCCATACCTCTTATATACATATATATATATTTAATATATATATATATATATATATATATATATATATATATATATATATATGTATATATATATATATATATATATATATATATATATATATATATATATATATATATATATATATATATATTACAATTATTAGTCTTTTGTGTATTTTAATGGCGCTCTGTGAATTATACAGGAATTATACATCTGCCATCCTTTCATCCATATTTCTAGTCTATATTGTCTAGATTGTGTTTGTAATATGCAGTGTCCATCCTCTCACCCTTTTCCGCTCCTAAACTATTCATATCTCTATCTCAATATTTCATTTCCGAACCTACATTATTTCAATATTTATATTCCCTTTTAATTTATTTATTTTTTATTACATTTATCCAATTTCATCAAATTTGTTTTAATTTTCAAAATTTATCAAACAATTTTTCAATTTTCAACTGTCTTTGTCTACTCACCACATAATGTATGTCTTTTATTGTTGCATTATATCATAGAATATTTCTCAAGCATTTCATGTGCTTTCTCTTTATTAATATGAATCAAGTTCCAATTTTAGATTTAGCTCCTGGAAATAAATATGGTCTAATCCACCAATCATGTGCTTGTTACTTGTATACTGGTTGGAGTGCACTTGGATCGAAAATCCTTCACCAACAATGTTCTTTTGATCATTTTAATCCTTCTACGATTAGCACAAGAATATTTCATTTGCTTCATGCAACTCCAAAACATATAAAACTTGGTCCGTCGCTGATCCCACACAAATCGGTAATCAGAAAACTCTTAATTTTTGTAAAGTATTTAATTGCATCTACAAAATCACTTGTAAAATCTGAAATCTTGCTTATATAAGCCAAACTAAAAATCATGTTCATCTCAGAATTAATCTACATCGCAGTAATATCAAAAATTATAAAGGTAAAACTCAATGTTATATCGAGTTTGAACACTTTAAACAACATGGTTTTGAAAACATTATTATTGCTATTCTAGACATCATACCAAATAATCATAATCGTCTATTTTTTTAAAAATAATTATATAATAAAATACAAAAGTATATTCCCTTATGGTCTGAATCAACATCTTTTTAACCAAAACATTATCAAAAAATCCTTCTTAGACTACATACCATAGCTATTATCAGTATACAACCTCATCAAAACATCAAACAATGTTAATCATTCTGAAAATTCCAAACGCATTAAAAGAGGTAATAAGGCAAATAAACATACGAGCAAAATTTCAAATTATTTCCACATTAAAACTAAAAGCATTAGGCTTTTCAATCTCTATGAATATATTATATAATCAAATGTAAAACTTGGATTTTTGCTATTAATAAAAACCTTTTTAACACTATATATAATATCTTTATTAACTGCAATTTGTCAAGCTCTCACTTCTTACAATTATTATTTTACTCACTTCTCACATTTATTTGACTTAACTGTTACCAGAGTGCATTATTTCAATCGATGCTTAATGCTTGCTAATGTTCAACCAGTATTCCCTCTCTCTAACTCTTATTATCTTTTCAAACCGCATCATTGATTCCATAAATATCCCCCCAACTATTCCATCACCTATCACATGAATTCCCAATAAAAATATCAATATCTTTTAATCATATAAATATAATATCCAGTTTCATAGACTTATTTTTAACTATAACCAGGTTTCAAAATCTACAGAGCCATCCTCTTCAACTCCGTTAGATAAAAATCATCTATGTAATTATCATTCCACTGCACTGCAATCATTTATAAATCCTCATTTTGGTCATGTACTAATGGGTAACTTAAATATAATCACTGACCCTTCCTTAAAACTCATTATGTCATATGGAATTACATACAGACTACCTTCTAAAAATCACCCTAAATCTATCTTCAACACTCTCTCACTTGATCTCGATAAATTCATCTATAAAATATTCATTACGCATTCCATTCCAATGGAAGCCTTTTGTGTCTTGAAATCTAAATTTTTATCCATGTTCAACTCAAGCTATCATATACGCAAAGTATAATTTTCAATTATCAAAGTTAAAACAAACTATTACATAAATGCAACAATTCTTAGTTTTTCCGTATGTTGACAAAGCTGCATCGAACTACGCTATTTTCTGCAAATATTTCTACATTAAAAAATTATCATCCAATTTAAATCAATTCAGTACCTGCAAATTACAAAAAACAACCATACATGATTTAAAACGAATTCTTATTTCCAAATACAAACAATTTTTTGATATTCATCAAAATTTAAATATTTCATATTTAGTTTTCATACCAAAATTTTACAAGGACCCAGTAAAATTTAGAACAGTTACCAGTGGACATAATTCCAACGCAACAGAAGCTAATAAAAACTTCTAAAAATCTTAAACACTCATTTTCATGAAATTTCCAAAGAACCACATTGCATCATCAGAAACTGTTATGAACTTATTCAAAAACTGAAATCCTTTACTACCATTGACTCAATCCAAACTTTAGATTTTAAAGATCTTTATAATAACATCACCATCACAGATTTATTTTCGGTCATTAAACATCTCTTCGATTTATTCCAATTAAATACTCTTAATATATATATGACTCGTCCACTTTTAATAGCTTATTACATTTTGTTCTTTTTCACAACTCTCTTGTACGGGGTAATGACGTATACCTCCAAACAATTGGAGTACCACAAAGGTCCACTAGGTGCTCTTTGCTGACCAATATTTATCTTTACTTTTACGAAAGAGAATCCACTCTGATTACACATAACATTTCTATTTTTCGCTACATTGATGATATTTTTCTTTGTTTTCATACTCCAACTGATTCTTTAGCCACACTTAATATATATCCATCTAATCTTGAGTTAATACCTAATGAATTCCACCCTTCCAAATTTGTAAATAATTATCTTGATATCACAATTTATATACAAAATTACTCATTCAATACTACTATTTATGACAAGAGACATCAATTTATATTTAATGTAAAAAATTCTTCCCTCATTATTCTTCTTGCCTTAGTAACCAAGTATTTAAAAATCTAATTGTTAACTATTTGGTAAGAATCAAACGTCTGGATAGTAATAAGTGTACACAATCACATATTAATCGTCCGAAAAGTCTATGCTTTATGTACAATTTTAATGCATTATTTGTAGATCGCAGTATAAGTACGATACTCAAAAGTAGTGGAAACGCCATAAAAGAAACACCGGATAAAATAAACACCATATATATATATGCTATCACATCGATCTTGTAATTCTATTCAATTGTTTAGAAACATCATTTTAAACCAGCTCTTTCGAGTACATCGACTTTCTGAACCTCAGTTTCACTTACTCCACATCAATAATCTTAAACGCATTTATCAAAATTACCAATATCAGGAAATATTTGTAAATAATATTATTAATAATTTCAAATATACCACGAAATAATTTTACAAATGCATTATTTAGCGTTGATTGGATAACTATTTTTTGTGAATTTCACCCATTCTTTTCAAATTACTTACCACTAGACCTGAGTCTGATACTGTTTACTATTTTCGAAAGACTACTTTCCACTTGTCCTGAGTCCTATACCGATTGCTATTTTTTAAAGTCTTCATACAAATCATATTTCGTTCAAGTGTATTCATACCGGTGACCACTCGCATTGACGAAGAGAGGTAAAACACTCTGTCGACTGTTCTTCTGCGAGCATGTTCGACATCCATGTCGTAACTGTGCCTGTGAGTTAATATTTCTGTTTTATAATTCTGATTTATAATTCAATTGGTTTATATTATTTCTCCTTCCACTAGCCAGTAGACAGATCCAATGGTGTCTATAGTTAAATATTATCGCCATTGTCAGAAACTGACTATTCTACCGGTTTTAATTCGAATTGTATGGCTATCCGGATGAGAATGCAATTTCGAACTAACCGCCATTTTTTGTGTAGTTTCAATTGATTGTTCTCCCTATCTTGATCTTTAATCTTAAGCTAATTATTATTGCATTTTCTCATTTTTGCAGTGTTTTCTTTTTCATTTTATATATATATTTATATATATACCTTTTTTATTGTGATTTTTGTATACTAATATTCTCCTCATCCCCTTTTCCATTATAGTGATAAGTTACCTTCTATTTTTATCCTTAGTCTTGGTCTATAGTTACTTATTTGTAACAGATATGCCAGAGATGGATTTTTTTGTACTTACCGTAGTTTATGCATAGTTTTCGATTAAAATGTTTCAATTTATATATATATATATATATATATATATATATATATATATATATATATATATATATATATATATATATATAAATTGAATCAAATTGAAACATATACCGGGTGGTCAGAATTAAAACACCCCTACTCTGAGCTCTCTATAGATAAAACTACTCAGTGTAAAGGCTCCAAAATTGTTGAACGTACTATTCAAGACATGGGGAAAGGGATTACGCGAAACAAAAATTAGTTCCAGAAACACCGATAGGTGGCGCTGTACAACACAAAATATGCTGAAAAACACAAAATACACATTTGTAACACATTTTATTCGAACGTACCAAACATTCCTATTACAAGGACTTTATCGATTGAGGGAATTCTGCGTATAACGTTATCCATTGATTGTTCAACAATAGCGGTGGCAACATCGTGAACGACATTTGATTTGCGTACACGACGTTTACGGTCGTGTACGTAATTTGATTTGCGTACACGACCCGGCTGAACTCCAAGATGTCCAGTTTTCTCGAATCGAGCGATCATTCTCCTGAGAGCTTGTGGAAGTAATGGTCCTTTGCGCAAATTCTTAAGTCGACGAAACTCTCGAAGTGCAGCTGCAGCATGTCCTTTATTTTCATAAAACATCTTCACAAGCAAAGCGCGTTCTGGCAGTGTGACAGCCATCTCTGATAAGAATGAAAATTTCTCAGTTTTATCCCCTTTTATGCCTAGAACATAGTAGCTGCAAACCAAGGGTTTATGCAAATTTTTGTGCTTACAGTGCGAAATTGCAGTTACAATGACAGTTTAAGTTTCTTCACTTTTTTATCTTCTTTTTTTTCATATCAGCAAAATAAATTACAAAGGAAAACTTCCATATCGCATGTGTTTGTTTTTTGTGATTATTTTGTGTTTTTTCAGCATATTTTCTGTTGAACAGCGCCACCTATCGGTATTTCTGGAACTATTTTTTTTTCACTTAACCCCTTTCCCCATGTCTTGAATAGTAGGTTCAACAATTTTGGAGTCTTTACACTGAGAAGTTCGATGTATAGAGAGCTCAGAGTAGGAGTGTTTTAATTCTGACCACCCGGTATATATATATATATATATATATATATATATATATATATATATATATATATATATATATATATATATATATATATATATATATATATACAGGGTGTATATAAACTGATGGTCAGAAATGTAAGGGGTTATAGAATTCACCAAAACAAACAACTCTGACAATACTATGTGGGGTGGGCAACCAGCGAGCCGCGAATGGGCCCTTTCTCTTGGAGTGGATGAAACGTCGCGTCACAATGGAGTGAAGTGAAGACAAATACCGTGAAGGTGAATAATGGAAATTTATTGACACAATGTTTAGAATAAATGTTCAAATTAACGACCACCAACTGCGATAACGGCGTCACAGCGGCGACGGAGTGAATAGCGTACTCTTTGGAAGATCCCTAGCATTTCACGAATGTCTGCAGCTTCGATGCTAATTCGGGCGGCAAGGTCCTCTGGTGACCCGATGGGAGTCTTGTAAACGGCGTTTTTAGTTGTCCCCAGAGGAAAAAATCCATGCACAACAGATCGGGAGATCTGGGAGACCAAGCGACGGAATCACCATGACCAATCCATCTGTTCGGAAAAGTAATGTGGAGGTAGTTACGCACAATCCTGGTGTAATGTGCTGGCGCTCCGTCGTTCTGGAACCACATAATAACTCGATGATTTGTTGGTGCACCACGTAGTAAATCTGGTAGCACCTGCTGGAGGAAGGTGAGGTACTTCTGTCCATCTAGGCTGTCTGGTAACAGATACGGGCCAATTAATTGGTCCTGAATAATCCTTGCCCACACGTTCACGGAGAAACTTTGCTGGTGACAACTGGAACGTGTAGCATGCGGATTTACTGTGTTCTCCATTTTGACGCGAGGTTTCCTCCACTCCAAAGAAATCGTCCTCTCGCGGCTCGCCGGTTGCTTTCCCACCCCACATTGTATTGTGTAAGTTGTTTGTCTTGGTGAGTTCTATAATCCCTTACATTGCTGACCATCAGTTTATATACACCCTGTATATATATATATATATATATATAAATAACGATGAGTAGATTTCAATAGGAAAGGTTCCACATATGCTGAGTTATACCAAAAACCATTTCGCACCAAGGAAGAGGCGCAATGCTGCTCTATTTCCGAAGTAGAATACAAAGATATAAATGGAAAGTATAGAACGGGGGTGACCATATGTCTTTCATAAAATGGTAGGGGTGAATTGCGACACCTCTGGCCCGTTTAAAGCAACTTTTACCGCCCGGGCAACGCTCACGGTACCTATGTAATACAATGGTCAGTCCTCCATATGTGTAAAGACAAAAGCACTTCAACAGTAACAAAATCAAAAAGGAGACCTGGAATGGATAAAAGACGCCATAGATTACTGTTCCCAGATTCCACAGTGTTAGTAAGACAATTCGCGCATGCGTGTTGAGATATCTTTATAACAGTATCGCAGATACGTTTAAACACGGTCAAAATCTCAATGGAATAAATCAATTTCTTTGTCTTCTTTGAAAAAGGAATTATAATATTTTTTAAGAAGTATAATGGATAATGTTTTTTTATGGTTTCCTTTACTATTTTTTGACTGTTATTTATGCAGTCCTTCTTGAATGTATTATATATAAGGTTTCTTTTGAAATGTCCGATAATGATATTTCTGAAGAGAGTTCTCTGCGAGATTAGAATTCCAACCAATTATAGGGTTGATCTTGATCTTGTATGAATCTCGTTTGTCCATGTAGAGTTGTGTATATCCCATATTGCCGATGTTTTCTTATTGACAAATCCAAACAATCCACTCCTCCGTTTTCCTTTACTTGATTTTCGATTAATTCTAATTCACTTGGATAAAACTTGAAATCAAAGTTTGGGGTGTGCTCAAAATACCCCAAAAGCACATCGTCAACATAACAGAAGTAAGGCATTTCTGATGAAATATGGGTTCCCTTTTCGTATTTTGATAAATATATATCCGCGAGCATAGACGAACAGCATCCTCCCATGGGTATACCTCTAATTTGTCTGTAAAAATTCTTCCCTTCATGTAAAATATTTTCTTTTAAAATCAATTCCACAAGGTCCAAATATCTTCGATAGGTAATGAATTGTTTCAAGTCGTATTCTTCATGTAATTCTTTTAAAATCAAATGCATCTGTGTCAAGTCTATGTTATTAAATAAATCACGATATATATATATATATATATATAATTTCTACATTTATTTGTACTTTTATAAACTATTACTATTCATTATGTTTCCTGCATAACAAGTAAATTATATATATATATATATATATATATATATATATATATATATATATATATATATATATATATATATATATATATATATATACCAAAATTATAGGGGTAAGTCATTTCAGTGGACATAAAAAAAATGTAATATTTGTTTTTTTAATTTGGAAAGCCATGTGATGTCCCGTCAAATTTTTAAATTGGGCAGAACGTCTTTTAGAATGTTTTTATTATAAAACAGACCATTCAAAGTATTATTACAAAAGTCAATTTTAACTTAATACATCTTAGTACTCAGAAAACGTCAAAAGCAGCTTTCGAATTATTACTTTCTCTGTAATACATGGTAATGTATAGGGAGAGTATTGGAATCATGCCGAAAATCACAACAAGAGTTTTCGACGGATCTACACGTTTTGGGACTTCTAGAACACGAAAACTCTATTTTTTGCTTGACGTCTATGTGTTTGTCTGTGCAATGTATGTTCCCACTTTAACTGAAAAATTGATTGACCGATATTCATAAAATTCGATAGGTAAGTCTCTTGTGACTGATTTTGGTGCTGATTAGATTTTGGCATGATTCGGGATAAAAGCAACTGCCCTTTTGTGCGATATGCAAAAATCGCCAAAATCTACTCTAGTAGCAATTCATTCAATATTAGTCCAATATTGTCAACTAATATGAAAAAGTGGACATTTTGAAGGAAATGGCTCAATATTGGCTTAAAATATTGGGACAATATTACCCCAATATTGGCGCTTCATTGGAAATACTTCTAATATAACACCAATATTGGTGTAATATTGTAAAGAAATATTTAGCCAATATTGTAGGCCAATGTAACCCCAAAATTGGGATTACATTGGAAATAATTCCAATGCAATGCTAATATATACAATATTGGCTGAATATTAGACCGATAATAAATGCTAATATGTTAAACTACGTATGCTCAAATGTACCAATTAAATGCTTGTTTTATATGTAATTTTTAACGACGAAAAGAATAAGACTAACCAAATTACTCTAGGAATAACCGTTGTCGAGATAGTTTAGTGTTTCTCCCTTTTGGTTACGCCATATTTGAAAATAAATCCAGTTTCAAAATTAATACGAAAATTGAATTAAAAGTGCAAATTCAGTGTTGTTTAAAACAGTTATGGTTGTTATTTTGCGCAATTAAACTCAGTGTAATGAATTATTGAAAAAATAAAGAGAAAGTGAATATGAGTCTGCAGAGAAAGTCATGTGCTGCTTGCTGACCGATTTCTTTGAGATGCCGGATAAGTTCAAGCATCCCTTCATATGCGGACAATTTATTATACATTCTTTTGAGATTGCCAGACATAAAACACTAATATACATATATTACCCACGATATATTGAGTTTCTCATTCAAATATATAATACTTGAAAGAAGAAATAATTCAAACTTACAAAATTATGGAAAATGAAATATCCTTTCTAATTAGTTTGACAAAGGAATCAATGATTCTTTTTAGTTACTACCGAAACGGAAATGCTTATGCAGAGATTTTTAAAATACAATTGCTTTCCAATTAAAAGTGGTAGAAAAGTGAATGTGATTATAAGCGTCCTCGAGAGAAAGTCCGTTCTGATTGTTATTTTGGGCACTAAAATAGTTTGTTTTGTTAAGATTCGTTTGTAAACTTGCTTATCTATGAATTGAACTGCTTTAAGAAATGATTGCAATAACAATGCATTTCACAGTTTAGGTTTTGAAATGCAGAGGAAAACACTTTTGAACAAACTTTATACAGACATCTGAAGAATTGAAGAATAATAAATAACGAGGTGCAATATTTATGTAAACTTCACAAAGTTCATTAAAACCAATAATTCAGAAGATTACAGTTATCTATATTTGTGGTAGTCAACCTTCCGCAGAGACATGAGAAAGGATTTTATAATTTCGATCGTATCTGATTCTATAAATAATATTTAATAATAAATGTCATCAATAATTATAAATTTAATCATATTCTTTTGTCAATTAATATGCATTTGTAATACAAGACAGTAATATCTCCAGACCAAGTTATATTAGGCCAAGTTATATATTTTATTGTTATATTACTTTCCTTATATACATAATGTATAAGGAAAGTATTGTGACGGGGTCGAAAATTCGAATTCGAGTTTTCGACGGGAGAGCACGTTTCAAGCATCCCTGATCACGAATCGAACATTTTTGAAGTGATGTCGTCTGTGTGTGTGTGTGTGTGTGTCAGTGAGTCTATGGAGACGATAACTGACGAACGAATGGACGGATTCGAACGAAATTTGGTACAAAAATTACAATCCGTAAACACTGGAAGCCTATTGTTTTTATACGCAATCGAATGTTCAGAACCCCCCCTAAATTTTCGAGTGAAATTTTGAAGAAATCGTCAAAAAATCAAAACTTCTAATAAAGTTACGCAAATAGACATTATGTAATTTTTCATTAGAAAACGATTGACATAAATTTTAGAACGCTAACATGAACCGTTCTCGAGACATTGCATATTTTTCAAAAAAATTATCAAAAAGTCATATAAAATTAAAAAAAAATATTTCCTATCGAGAAACATGTTTACTTTTCATATGTAATACCATGCGATAAATTTGGTGACATCATTCTCGTGGATCTAACTTCTTTCATTCATGAAAAAAGATACTTTTAGTAATACTTTTGTATTTGAACGCCAATAGTCATTTATCTGCTGTAAGAATAACTTATTTTTCCGTCCATAACGCTTGGCGAGATTTTGGCGATGAATTTGGTGGAATGTCGCTAACTTGGCAACTTTTTAAATGTTGCTAAATTAACGAAAAACTTGCCGTATGGATAAAAATGACGCTAACTCAGTGAAAATAAAGACTCATTGACGAAAATTCAATATCTTGGAAAGAATATAAATATCTACTATTAAAATAATCTATTTTTTTTACTGTAAAAGTAATAAATTCATTGCATTATGTAAGGAAAATCATGTGCTGCACACATCAGATTTTGTTTATATTTGTTGCTATTTAACTATTTTCATAATATATCATTTCGGACAAAATTATTATACACAACAAATAATATTAATATGAAAATGTTCTGGAATATTCTGGAAAGCTGGCATACAATTCAGAAAAGTATCATGAAAAATATCCATTGCTTCATAAATTGAAGATGGCATTCGAAAACTGAACTGATGGATTGTGACTTGGAGTCCAAAAAGAAGTCTAAATCGATACGATTCCTATATCAAACTTTGGCGCTTGAAAGTGTTCACCCCTAGGGAATGTACTGTTTTATATCAATTGACGCAGGCGAACGTTGAAGAATTGGGGTATGCAAGAAGGTTAAAATTTTTAGACAATTTTGTTTTTCTTTCAATGCATGGTTTTGCATGGATAAAATATTTGAATATGTTGTCTCAAAGTTATATCTACGATTTTGGACGAATTCACATGTTTTTTGCACTCTGGAATACGAATAAACTGTTCTGAATTTGATTACTGAGTGGGTGGTTGTCTATGTGTATGTGTATCCGTCTATATGTCCATGTGTCTGTGTATGCAGGGTGTCCCAAATACATTGACCTCGGCTTTTATTCCTTAAATATTGATCTTAGACCTATATAATAAATTACAAAGTAGCTTAGAAAAGATACATAATTTTATGAAATCGATAAAAATTTTCAGGGGATTAAATTGAAAGAAATACAAAATTTAAATTTTTATACGGCCACCGTAGAAAAACATTTCCAATGAGCAAAATGTGTCTCATACACTAATAATGTACAAAATGTGATGTACAAAATATCAGCATTTTATTATAAAAAGTCCCAGAGATATGTTTAAACAAATTTGATGAGGGATTAATCACAAATTAAAATGTAAATGTTTACAGCAAGAGCGCAAATGACGAAACGCAGAACTGCATCATAGGCAAAAAATATCTGCCTCTTATTTTTAATAGATCATTTGCATGGATAGAAAACTTTTTGAACGAGCTTTGTAATCTTTGTGTAAAGTTATCATTTCTACACACACACTCATTTCACTCATTAGAAATGTTTTTGTACGGGGGCGTAAAAAAATTTAAATTTTATATTTTTAAAAATTTAATTCCCTTGAAAATTTTAATCGATTTCATAAAATTCTGTACCTTTTTTTACGCAACTTTTTAATTTATTTTATGTGTCTTAGATCAATATTTAAGGAATGAAAGCCGAGGTCAATGTTTTTGGGACACCCTGTACACTATAACTATTTGACTAAGTTTTATGATTATTAGTAGACAAGCCACCTATGGGTTGCTGTTTAGATTTTGGTACAATTTAGAGAAATAAAACCTGCTTAGTAGCCCTTAAAACTCGACAAATAAGAAATAAAATTTGATGTGGACGGACAAAACAGGATTGTGAAATCTCTAAATTTTGTGAAATTTTGTTTTCCCCTACAGAATCAAATTTCCTTTTTTTTTCCTAATTCATTAAATTTAGTTAACGTGCAGAAACTGATACATATATACATTTTTTTCAAATTATATCTATTTTGCAGCTTTAATACATTTTATTTTTCACTTGGTAACTTTACGCATTTTAGAATATCGCAACATCCTTAAAATTAAAAAAATATGTAGAACTATCTCGAGAACAGTTTATGTTAGAGTAATTGAATTGGTCTTACTGGTTTTGATCTCAGAATTCACGTATAAAATAAGCATTTAAGTAATAAATTTCAGCATATTTAGTCTGTTACGTCAGATTTTGTTGAATTTTACATGCCATTTCACAGAACAAGCTAGTTCTATTTTTACGAAATGCACCAAAATGTAATCAGCACTCGGATAACCCACAAAAAATCTACCACATTTTGTGAAATTTCATCGAAATGTATGAGCTAGTGTGAAGTTATACCTTTTACAGACACGCAGACAACCACGTGTATAGATGTCACGCTAAAATCGTGGATTCGTGCTCTAAACGTGTTGATCTGTCGAAAACCCGTGTGCCGACTTTCGATCTTACTCCAATACATTCGCTATACATTACCATGAACTGTAAGGACAGTAAAAATCAGTATTAAAAATTTAAAATACAATTAATAGCAGTAGTGCTTATTTTATACGTAATTTTATTTGACAAAACAAATGAAACCAATTCATTTTCTTTAAAATAAACCGTTGAGATATTGCAGTTTACAGGAATTTTTGCGAGTGGCGATGTTTTAAAATGAACAAAGTTCTTAAATGGAAAAGAAAATGTGTAAAAATGCAAGTTGGATATGATTTCAAATGAGTGGTAACACCACAGTCCATGATAATTTACTCAAGTCTGACGCGTATCATGATTCTCCCTTTATGGAACTTTAAAATGTCAATGCTGAAGAACTTCACTTTCGACGTTGGCCGCGGACCACAGCTTCGCTAGTTTATCCCAACGTATGTAATTTATTCTTTACAACTCCAGTTAAGATATTCTTTCCATTAAAAAAGCTGTTTTGATACGTGGTTCTGTAAATAGGAACTGCAAGACCTCACAATAAAATGGTTTAACTTTTGTCTTTTGTTCATGCAACTTCTTTCCTTTTCCTTCAGAGAGGTGTCGTAGCGTCACGATTGCCTGAAGCTTGACTGATGCAATAGCTGTTGATCCTGTTCGATTATAGGTGAGGAATCTTAGATGAATAATCTATCCTAGTACGTAAGACCCTTTATAAGTAGGACAAGATCAGATCATATCATAACTACGTCATCTGCATGAATATGTGTAGAGAAATAACAATTATTATTATTTAAGATTTTTTCCAAGCTTTCTACATTCACACATATCTTTCAATACATGGATTTTATCGGTGTTCCTTTTATGTACTAATTGCATTCTTCTAGTATATGTTTCGCTTTCAGAACGAATCCTAATAAAGAAACAAACCGAAACCACAGTACGCAATAATAGCATTTGGACATAATAAATACATTTTTAAATGGGTTAATTGGCCAATACACAAGATTGCAATTCATGTGCAGCCTACAGGAGAAAAGTTTAGCGAAACTCACCACCTATACAATACGTCAAGAGGGTAAAGCCCCGACCATCCTAAACTGGTAAGTAGGAGGTTCTAGGACAATGCGAGTGAGTTGAACCAAAGTGGAAAACTAACGTTAGTGGGCATGCAGCGTCGGAGCAATAGGGTTCACAGTCGTAGATTCACCAATGACGTCACTTATGCGATACACGTTAGCCACGACGACGAGCACAATACAACGTAAGTGGACGTATAGCGCTGAAATAGCAGGATCCACAACAGGAGACCTCAATGGCAGTAATTATGCTACGCACCCACCTCAGCAACCATGAAAACCCAATGGGAATTGGACAGGCATCTCCAGAATGCTGGGACGGCAGACAGGTGCATTAATGGCGGCATATCCGATATATCTTTTGGCATAACAGAATACAAAATGGCTGCTGATGGTCATTTACTTGCACTACGTAATGTACTAACCACTTTAATATTTGTCCCCTGTTCAACCAATACTCTCCCCAGATGGGACGCGACTAATTTCCCGGCTCACAACGATGGATGTTATCAAGGTTCTTTTAATATTTATAAGGTAGTCCGGCAACCAATAAGAAAGTTGTCATCCTGATGTAATGGGAATTCAGTTTCGTCATTCGTGATGTCACTGTCTAGAGTAAGCAGTGATAGAAGTTTCCAAACACAGAAAGTTTTCGAATTAATTCAGCTCAAGTTTGTTTGCTAACTTTGAAGTGGCAATATCTTATTGAGTTACCGTGTCCATACCTCAGACATACACACAGACAAAAAATTTTCCTCAATTATTCAAAATGTATTTAAGAGGTCTCAAAATCTACTAAATCTTAAATCCGAAAATTTTCCGGTAAACAATACTTTCCCTATACAATGATATGAGATAGTAATAAAAATATAAATAAAACTTTATGCAGAATATATATTGAAATTTGACATTAATATGAATATTATCCTTTGTTTTTGGAACATATTTTTGTATAAAACCCAATGTATTGTAAAATATATCCTTTCTTTTCTAAATAGAAGATGGCACACTGTAGCTATGCTGATTGATTGCGACTTGGAGTCAAAAAATAAATCGTAATCGATATGGCTACTACATTCGAGCTTCCAAATTGGTGCTTGATAGTGCACATCCCTAGGGAATATCATGTTTTATTCCAATTGGTGCAGTTGGTCTTCGAAGAAATATATGATCCATGTCCTTTGATCTGAATTTCTTTCATTGTGAAGAATTATCTTAAGATGAGAGGCGCATAATTAAGTTTTATATGAAAATATCTAGGTTCGCGTCTACGCTCGAATTTCTCATTCATTCATAGTTGACAATATTAGCTTTCTTCATCTACTTTCTTAACTTTTTGGTTTTTCATTTTTACTTGTTATTTATTTATTTTTTTTTTCCGGATTTTATTTATTTTTCGGAATTTCGATGTTTAAAGTTAGCTTATATAACCTCCAAAACTCATTCGTTTCTTCATATTTGTTGTTCAATTTTATTACTGTTTTTTTCATTTGTTTTGTAGTTAGTTTCAATTACTTCCTACTTATTTTTCTTGTTTGTATATCTTACAGTTGGTTTAAACGTCTCATGCTCTTCCTTTACTGTTTTAATATATTCACATATTCCCTTTACTATCGGTTTTCTTTCAGCGTTGGTTTCTTACCATTCCTTCTATACTGTTTGCTACACTTTCTTTCCTCCGTGGTTTGTAATATTCATCTTAGTATCCTGCCTCTCGTTTTTTGCCTCTTTGGCATTATTACCGTTATTTCTCTACGCGGCGATAGCAACTTTTCTCCTGCCTTCAGCCACGTGTGCTGTTCTACAGCAGATGTCGAACTTGCTTGAATAAGAAAGACGGAATACTTGTTGCTTGTCCTGAAGGAGAAGGCTATATTTTGCCTTTGAAACCAGTTGACTCCAAAATTTTATTGTAAGTTGTATTAAAAGATGATTTGATGATTTTACATTATTTTTTTTGCAGCAGTTCTAGAGCTTTTTTAGTTTTACATTAATTTGTACCACAATTAGTATAAGAGTAAAACATTTTCTTTTATGTACCTGTGTGGGCAAGTTGTTCATTAAAAAATTATTTATTCTTTAGAAATATCTAGTCATGTTGTTTAAGTCTAGTGGAAAAACGTATATTTTTTAAGTAATAACTTGTTTACTTTCGTCAATAAAACTTTTTTCTTTTGATTTAGCGTAAATATTTTTTAAATGTTTATCAAATTAGGCACTTCAGGTCTCTTACATAGTAAAAGAATGTGTCTGTCTGTGTATCTATCTGTGCAGCATGTGTGGATTGTTTGAAAAGGAAAATCAAAGATTTGGACTGCGGCAAAATTCCGTGCACAGGTACTTCAGGTCCCCGGGCGAAACGATTCAATAAAATATTTAAAAAAAAAAATCAAATTTCTTAAATTTTAAAATTTCAAAATTCAAGTTATGAAATTTTAAATCTGGAATTTCGTCATGTATATTAATTCGAGGGATATAGCTTAATTCGATATATTAATTCGAGTGAGAGTGGTTAGAGCATGGGATTGCAATCGTAGGACCCACGTTCCATTCCTGGTGTTACACAAACTACTTATACTTTATGTTCCCGAGCTGATATTCTTATTTTGCCACTGTAAAGATGCTTCACCATGTCATTGCTGTAGAGACCTGGTGCTATGTATGACATCTATGTAACTTCAAATAAAGCCTACTAAATTTTGGCTAATGAGTTTGAATGAGTGCATTTCATTTTCTTTTCAGAGGTAAAGTAATTTAACAAAGTGACTATCGAAGGTTGTTCCCGAGGCACAATATGTTAGTCTAAATCGGTAATAGGTAAAAAAAATAGTCTTAGTTAAGTAGTTATCATGCAGCACCTTTTATGGGGCTTACAAGATGTAACTTTCTTTCTTACTTCGCAGTCCCCAAAGTAAATCAAATCGCTTCTGGGGGACACCAATGTTCCACTTCAATGTTCTGCGTAACTAAGTTTGGAAAAAGTTGCATTAAGATATAAATATATTCTGAACAATAAAATGGGTGAATGCATAACAGTTCCACAAGGGGATTCCCTTCATCCAGATACTTTTGTTTAATTCCTTTTCATATTCTGGAATTCATTCAAACAAATATCTCATTTCTTTTCCAACACAGATAGATTTCTCTTTTATTCTATTTTTTATTATCTTTTAAAGAAAAACACGCCGGAACTCTTTGTGAACTTTTTTCATCAAAAGATAAGTTTCACAATAGACGATTGCAGTTTCAATCAAATATCAAGAATAGTGTCTGCTATCGAAATCAATATAAATGCAAATCAAGAGGAACTGGAGGAGAATCAATATACACTCCCGCGATAAAGAACTGCGATGGTCATAGCAATTACACCATGTCCGTATTCAACAAACGAATGTTTCAGTGGCAAATTGCAAATATCAATCAGGTAACTGATTTTTTGTTTTGTGTGTGTTTGTTCAACAGAGTCAACAGAGAGTTTAAAAAGATCAAATCTTCATTTAAGAAAATAACAATTTCTATCTTGTATATAATTACTGAAATCGACTACAACATTGTGGAAGACATCGCTTTTGAAGGTTAGATGCTTTACATATAGTGTAGTTTCACACACATACATACACATACACAAACACACACACACACACACATACACACACACATACATACACAAAAACACACACACAAATACACACGTACGCACATCCTTTCTGGTAGGTCGGACGGTCTGGGTCTCAACAACAACAACACGTACGCACACGATGCCAACGGCCCTACCGTGCTGAAAACACCAGTTCTCGTTAAATCACCGAAGTCAAGCAGAATCGGGCGCGGTTAGTACTTGGATGGGTGACCACCTGGGAACACCGGGTGCTGTTGGCATATTTTGGGCGAAGTAGCCCAGTGGTTTGCACGCTGCCAGAACTGCCGCCGTGTTCATGCGGAGTACAATCACATTAAACATTTGGGTCCGTACGTCCTTCCGAGAGGTCGGTGGTAGAAGGAGGAGGGTACGGTCCCTGTGGATGCCTCTCCCACTAGGTTCGGGTCTAAATTGGGTGGCACTTCCCGGCCGTCGAAACGGGTACCTTACACCTTTCTGATAGGTCGGACGGTCTGGGTCTCAAAAATAACAGCACAAATACACACGTACGCACACACACACAGATCCGTAGATGGCAAGTGTATGTTATACTTGAGAAGGGAACCCCGATTTTCATGGGTATGTAGTTTAGTCCCAAAAATGTCTGGACTTCATTTTCTTCTCTGTAATACGTTTACGAATGTAAAAAATTCAAAACAAAATAATTAAAATTAGTGCGGTAGCAGCTGAGAAAAAGAACTTTAAAATGGCACTTTTTGCGATTTTCTCTGTGGCTTGTTTTTTCAGGGTTGAAGGGCTTATAGTCTAACTACTAAACTTTTTCATTGAGTTATGGCTCGCTTTGTGTGTTCTGATAGATGGTACATACTTTTCTTTTAAAACTTGAAGATACAATTGATTTAGAACTTTAGAAAAAATTGAAAATAAATATATATAATTTTCAGCTATTTTTATAAATGTTGAAGGATCTGCAGTCTAAAGTACTAAACCGATATTAGCTGAGATAGTTCATGTTGCCTCTTCTGGAACATATATATATATATATATATAATTGAAATCAAAAAAGAGGATAAAGTTCAATGGAGGGGAAACCAAATACAATGCATACAATGGCAGAGGAGGATTGCGACTCCTCAATCCCGTTTAAAGCTGCTTTTCCAGCCCGGGCAAACGCTCACGGAACCAATGCATTGCAAAGGATGATCCCCATACGTGCCTAGTCAGCACCCAAACATGGAGAAACAGACCACCGAGAATGGAAGCCAAGAAACGCACAAATGAAGAAACACAAAATCTCCTATTATATAAGTAGCTATGCGCATTTGCAAGTCTTCAAGTGATATGCAGAAACTATCCCAATTCAGCAAAATCCCTTTTGAATGAATTTGCTTCATTTTTATCGTTGAAAAATGAATTATAATATTTCTTCAGGAAATTAACTGGGCAATTCTTTCTTAATGCTTCTAATATTATCCCCTTTTTACTGGATATGCAATCCTTTGCTAAAGTGTTGCAAATTTGGTTTCTTTTGAAATGTCCCAAAAGCATATTTCTAAAAATAAATCTTGAAAGGTTCGTTTTCCAATTGATGATATGGTTAATTTTTATTCCAAAACTTGTTCTTTTGTCGTGTAGACTCGTATAAATTCCATTCCTTGTATTGTACTTAATGGTGATATCCAAGAAATTCACCGATCCATCCTCTGCACGTTTATTTTCAACCAATTTCAAGCCATTGGGGTAAAAATCGAATTCCAATACTGGTGCATTTTAATAATATCCATACACCACATCATCAACATAACGAAAGTACGGTATCTCATATAATAGGTGTGTTCCATGCTCATATTTAGTGAGATATATGTCAGCCAATATTGATGAGCAACCTCCTCCCATTGGAATTCTTTTAATCTGTTTATAATAGCATTTTCCGTCAAAAAGTATATTTTCCCTCAAAATCAGACTGATAAGGGCCATATATTTGCGATATGTAATGTACTCTTTCAAATCATGTAACTCATGTAATTCCTTCAATATAAGGTAAAGTTGTGCAATATCAATATTATTGAAAAGATCGCGAAAATCATAACTTCTGAATCGCAATTCCTTGTCACAGAATTTAAGTCTTTTAATGACATCATGGCTGTTCTTGATAATAACAGTTCCCTGCTTTTGAAGGTGAACCAGGATATTTAAAAGTTTTAAGTTAGCAATGGTCAAATAAGTTCCGCATCCTACGGTGATGGTGCGGAATTTAACGGGTTCCTTATGCAATTTTGGTATAAGCACTAAATAAGGGAACTTAACATTTTTAAGATCAATATCAATTCTTTTGTATAAGGTTTTGATCCGATTGATCAATGTTTTACTATTATGTGATACTGATGTATACATATCCTGATCAAGGTAACATTTCTGTAAATTTCAACATAATATTTTTTACAGGTGAATGCGTAATTAGCCATTATATATATATATATATATATATATATATATATATATATATATATATATATATATATATATATATATATATATATATATATATATATATATATATATATATATATATACATATATATATATATATATATATATATAATACAAAAGTAATCAGATGAAGAAATCGAAAGCATAAAAAGTATAAAAAAGGCTTAACGTAGATGGCGCAATGCTGCACAAGTACGTAAAGCAGTACGACAATAGAAATACTTTCAAGACCAGCATCAACCACGTTAGCGATTGGTACTCAAATTTGAGTAAAAATATATTATGAAATATTATTGTAAATCATCTAAAACGTAATAAAAGAATCCATACTTTAAAAAAAGATCGAACTACAAATGACAGAAGAATAATGCAAGAGGCGATCCAGAAACATTATCCCGCAAATTTCCTTAGACATTATTATAATACTGTGTACAACGATGTAAAAAACGCTTATTTTAAGGATATAACTTGTACACACCTGTGATGTTATCGATTTTGGAAATGGTAACTGTGAGATTCAACTACACGGAACTTACTGATAGCGCACCCTAGTGGTAGTACAATGCTATATATGGATTGCACTCTCCTTTGTCAACGACTCTTGGCCTTTTTCATTATGGTTTTTTTACTTCGGCTTTGTACTTCGGATGTTTCTTCGATATTTGAGTTTTGTACTCACTTCCACGGTCAGTGTATTGTGCTCGACACCATTTCGGAAGTCAAGTTTCGGCAAAGTATTTGGTACCGGGAGTGTTACCTGGGATTAATAGCATGCTATAACCGGGAACGAGGGATCACAATCCCCCTCTGCCATTAATGCTTTCCCGTTGGCTTGATTCCCATTTTTTCCTTAATAATTTTATTTGCTATATATATATATATATATATATATATTGAACTTGAAGAAAAATTTGATCAAAATTTGAAAAATAAAATCATGAATAAACGGCGCTCAGTTCTAAAAATCTTCCAAAATTGTTATCAAATATCAAAACAATTTGTTGCAAGTTCCTGCATGACCGAAGTTATACTGCCAGGTCGAGGGCATCTTGTTGAAGTATCCCAACGTTCTTTTAAATGACAGCTAGCCCTTTGAGTCGTTACTATTTAAAATAAATATATACGTCATCACAAAATAATGACCAAGTGCTTAAATTTTGCATCAAGGCAAAATGATAAGATCCAGAAACTATTAAGATTTGAGGTGAACCGTATATTCACCTCCTTCAGATGTAAGATCGAATGTTTTGTTTTTGATGGGAAATACTTCCTCATTCTTTTGTTTTTACACAGAGCAACGTGGTAACATTAATGAATTGAATATAGTTTCCGTAAATTAATGGGCCCTTGAAGAATTCGAGATATGCATTTTAAGACCTCGTTAATACACTTTTGAAGATAATTTTTTAATGCTTTTCTCAGCGCTTATATGGGTTTTGAACCACGGGTCTACATCTCGACACTCTCATTCATGCAGCTACTGGGACGCTAGCCTTTGTAGTTGAAATCAACAAGATTTTACTTATTTTTAAAGTCTACCATACGTTTTGTACACTCGATATTGAATAGTTGACTCTTAAAATACTTTTATATGTATTAATATATATAATAAGAAAAATAAGTATAGAAACTCTGATGTGAATTTCCTTATATGAATTTGCTACTTTTACAGTAAAAAAAACTGATGTGGGCAACACATGACATTCCTTATATAATGCAATGAATTTACAACTTTTACAGTTAAAAAAAATGTTATTCTTATAGTAGATACTATTATTCTTTCCAAGATATTGAATTTTTTTTAATATAATGCAATGAATATATAATGCAATGAATTTACTAATTTTACAGTAAAAAAATATGCTTTTCTTGTAGTAGATAATTATATTCTTTCCAAGATATTGAATTTTCAACAATTAGTCGTCATTTTCATTGAAGGGTCATTTTTATCAATTTGTCGATATTTTTGTTAATTTGGCAACAATTGAAAATATCGCCAAGTTGGCGACATTACGTCAAATTCGTCGCCAAAATCTCGCCAAGCGTTATGGAGAAATAAGTTATTCTTACAGCAGATAAATGACTATTAGCGTTCAAATATAAAAGTATTACTCAAAGTATCTTTTTTCATGAATGAAACGAGCTAGATCCACGAGAATCATGTCACCAAATTTATAGTATGGTATTACATATGAAAAGTGAACATGTTTCTCAATAGGAAATATTTTTTTTTATTTTATATAACGTTTTGATAATTTTTTTGAAAAATGTAAAATATCTCGAGAACGGTTCATGTTAGCGTTCTAAAATTTATGTCAATCGTTTTCTAATGAAAAATTGCATACGAAATATCTACTTGCGTAACTTTATAGCAGTTTTGATTTTTTGACGATTTTTTCTAAATTTCACTTGAAAATGTAGGGGAGTTCTGAACATTCGATTGCGTATAAAAACAATAGGCTTCCAGTGTTTACAGATTGTGATATTTGTACCAAATTTCATTCGAATCGGTCCATTCGGTCGTCAGTTATCGTCTCCACAGGCTCACTGACACACACACACACTTATACTTTCACACACACACACATACTTTCACACACACACATACTTTCACACACACACATACTTTCACACACACACATACTTTCACACACACACATACTTTCACACACACACACACAGACATCACTTCAAAAATGTTTGATTCGTGATCAGGGATGCTTGAAACGTACTCTCCAGAACCTCCACTCTTGAAACGTACCCCGTCACAATATTTCCTTATACATAATGTATATAAGGAAAGTAAAAATAGGTTCTTCTTATAGTAGATACATATATTCTTTCCAAGATATTGAATTTTCGACAATTAGTCGTCATTTTGATTCATTTAGCGTCATTTTTATCCATTTGGCGAGATTTTCGTTAATTTCAAAACATTTCAAAACATTTCAAAAGTCATAAACATTTCAAAAGTCGCCAAATTTGCGACATTCCGCCAAGTTCGTCGCCAAAATCTTGCCAAGCGTTATGGACGGAGAAATAAGTTATTATTCTGGCAGATAAATGACTATTGGCGTTCAAATACAAAAGTATTACGCAAAGTGTATTTTCACATGAATGGAACAAGCTAGATCCACGAGAATGATGTCACCAAATGTATCGCATGATATTACATTTGAAAAGTGAACGTGTTTCTCAACAGTTAATATTCTTTTTTTATTTTATGCGATCTTTTGATAAATGTATTTGAAAAATGTGCAATATCTCGAGAACGGTTTATTCTAGCGTTCTAAAGTTTATGTCAATCGTTTTCTAACGAAAAATTACATAAGAAATGTCTATTTACGGAAATTTATTAAAGGTTTTTACTTTTTGATGATTTTTTTAAAATTTCACTCGAAAATTTAAGGTGGCTTAGAACATTCGATTACGTTTGAAAACAATAAGCTTTCAGTATTCACGGATTGTGATTTTTGTGCCAAATTTCATATGAATCGTTCCATTCGTTCGTGAGATATCGTCTCCACAGACTCACTGACACACACACACACATACTTTCACACACACACACACAGACATCACCTCAAAAATGTTTGATTCGTGATCAGGGATGCTTGAAACGTGCTCTTCCGTCGAAAACTCGTTTTCGAATTTTCGACCCCGTCACAATACTTTCCTTATACATTATGTATATAAGGAAAGCAAAAATGATGTACTATATTTAAGGAATCAATTACTACTGTAAATTCTAAACGTTTTAATATGCAAAAGGGACACTTCCAGTACATAAATTCAAATGACCCCCCGTACAGTGCAGTAAATAGCGGACCATTGCCTTTATTTCACCGCGTATCCTATTTTTACGACGTACATTGTCTATAAAGTTCCTTCTGCTGCAGAAGTCAAATAGCCCTAATATATCATAAAAAGCTTTTAACGTTGGGTTGACCGGTAGTATTTTATGTCGGAATAAATTTGGGGAAAATAATGCGAGTAGAAAACAGGGAATATCAGAAGCTATTAAAATGTGCATTGAATGTAATATAGTGTGTATAAATACGATGGAACTAATGCAAGATTTTATAGAAACATCCAAGAGTGTGAGGCTCCACTCGACTGTCTATATATTATATTACTTATTCGGGCCATACACGTAGATTGTGGACTTCATATCGGACTGAACTGTTTAAGCTTGAAAAACCGAAGTGATGAGTGACTTTCCCGTAAATCATTTGAACTGCGGGAACTGCTGGCCGTGCCAGCGCTGCGATCGAACTGACTTGTACAGCATGGTCCCCCGCCTGAGTCTGCAGTTTACAGATTTGCATGTGTTGCACAACAGCGTCTGTTACTGTACTTCCCTCACAACAATATTCCAAGGTAGACCGATGATTGTGATCCAACAAACCGATTATTGAATGTGTGATGGGCTGGACTAGAGCCCATTTATAGATCCTTTTAATGGATTCTCCGCTGGACAAACAGGCGTAGCTGTCACGGTCTGGGCTTTAGTTAGAACGATTTACTAGTACGTGGAGCGACTTGTTCATAAATCATTTAGACTGTGGGAATTCTTACAGTTTTGCCTGCCTGCAGTGTCTAACTTACGGACGAATTGACGTGCATAGCGTGGCCACCCAACCGAGTCTTCAGTCCACAGGTTTGCATGTGTTTCCGTACATGCAAACTGTCAGTTATCAAATTGACGTGTTATCAAATTGACGTGTTATCAAATGACGTGTTGACGTTAGTCTCTGTTATCAAATTGACGTGTACAGCGCGGTCTCCTGGCCGCGTCTTCAGGCCAAAATGTATGTATGCGTTTCTCAACAACGTCTGTTATTGCACTTTCTTCGCAACAATATTCCAAGAGGGAATAAAGGTGATGAACCAACGGTCCAATCTGTGCATCTGTGATGCTTCGGACTAGAATCCCGTTATAAGTTCCTTTAAAGCGACGCTGCGCTGGTCAAACAGATTTAACTGACGCGGTTTGGCCTTCGGTTAGAACGATTTGCGGGTAAGTAGATCTACTTATTAGTTAATCGTAAGGACTGTGGGAATTCCTACAGTTTTGCCTGACGGCCGTGCCTATGCTGCTGCCAAACTGGTATATTTAGCGTGACCTCCCAGCCGAGCCCTCCCTTGTAATGAAACAGCAACTTACAATACATCACACTCTATACCATATCATCCACTTACAGACACGGGAGGGAATTTATGATAAGGGGGAGAAGAGTGTCAGAAGAGAAACAATCAGCAGAAGGTGGACCTTCTAAATAGGACTGTAACCTAAACTTCGACTGTTGTACTGCAAAACTGGATTACCATCTTACAGCTTTAGTTACATCGGCTTGTCTATTAATCTTGGATAGTGTGTGACTTTCTTTTTGCCTCCAAAAGTGTGCACAGGTTCCAAAAGTTTGCAACACCTTGTTGAGAGAAGCCTGAGATAATGATATAACAATGAAACAAGAAGGCAAAGGAATCTAAAAATATTCTGTTATCATAAGCCTAAAATTAAAAGTCAAATTGAAGCCATTTAACATAAACTGCCTTGCCTTAACGCTTCTCATTACTGGAAGTTCTTAGACAAGCTTTCAAACAGAGAAAATCAGTTTCAAATGAAAATGACAAATTCTCTATATTAGTCACTACATGAAAGGCGATATCTCATAGATTGAAACGTGTTGTTGGAACGATAATTTTGTAGCTAGATCGTAAACTAAATATCCATATCTGGAGACAAAAACCGCTAAATTTGAATTCCTGGCAGTGACTTTTCTTGCTTTCATTATTTTAAAGTACACATGTTTTATATGCACAGTGAAGTAAAATATGTTATTTTGATCATAAATATTCAATTTTTCGCGGTACTTAATGTTTTTGTGTAGAGACTAATGTTAAATATCTGAAAATTTAAATAATCTGTATTAAAATCATGAAATTTTCATATAATAATATATTGTTCACTTTTTACGTAGTTCATCCCCATAAAGTTTAAAATGGTACTGATATGCTTCTTGGGTTAGTGTGTCTATATCCCACAGACATGTTAATGCAGATGCAATTATACAAAGACGGCGTCTTTCTAAGTGTTGGAAATAAGTTCAGCACGTCTTAAATCACATTTCATTATCGAGATCTAGAATTAAGAAATTTTCTGAAAAATAATATATTTTGTCATTGTGCAGAAGCTAATATGGAGAACATCGTGTTAACATGAACATTGGGCAAGTGTGAAAATTTGCGACGAACGTTTCGATAAGAATTTTGTGGGGGGCAGAAAATGTGTGCGGAATTTCAGATTAGTCGAGTTGTTGGTGATGGTATGATAGATATGTTTGTTGTCTTATGTGATCGATGTGTTTGTTGTCATGTCAATTTGTCAGCAAATACCCCATATTATGCACCTATACTATAATCATCATGGAGTTACAGAGAAGGATATAAAACTGATATGGATGAAACAGTTGAAAATGTCGTATGGCTTTGAGAATTATATCTAGGTTGCGCAAGTGTTAGTGAAACGCCCTTTGTTTCCATTTGAAATAATAGAGAGGCATAGTATTGAGTATATGTAATTTTGATTATTTTTAAATTAAGATTCCTGAATTATCCGTATAATTAATCAGTATTTTTCACAGTTGGCGGGCAGAGTTCAAAATATAGGGAGATAAAAATAAATTGAAGGGAAAAACAATTTTGAATACGTAGGAATATTCCTTATTGTTTCAGCTCTAATTTGCATTGCGATACTCATTTATATCTACAAAATTGATAGTTTAAATAAATATTTTAAGCTTCTCTCCACAGAAATACATACAATGTAGGGGCGCTTACCTTATCGCAGCGCCACCTGAATTATTGTCTCAAATGATATTGGCATTTCCTCAGTAGAGTTTTAACTCCTTATCTTTATCTTCATGTTTCAGCCCTTTATTAGAGAATTTAAGGATTGTACACAAATTGAACTGGGAGACATGTCAATTTATTAGCAAACATCCCTTATTATGCACCTCTACTATAGTCATCCTTCTAAAGAAATTAATAGGTGTTAAAGGACTTTCTGGGAAACCCTGGTAAAACCCCCAAAGAAAATTACAAAGATGTGCCATGTAATGAAATGCAAAAGAAGCATCCTGAAATATTTAATTTTAGTCCCACAATTCTAGTCTAAACGATGGATTCCCAGACGCGGGAAAGTGATTTAAGTCATAAAATTCAATGTTGTTGTTGAGACCCAGACCGTCCGACCTACCAGAAAGGATAAAATTCAATGTGTGCGGTAAATTTTCTCGGTAAATCTTACCGATGACAGAATCGAACTTTTCTTTTAGTTTTACAAGTTTATGCATGGATAATGTGAGACCAGATTTGAGATAAGATTTAGCGGAGACAATTTTATATTATTTATTTATTAAGTCTGTAATGTTGGACAATAGCAGCAGACGTAACGACGTCAGTGTTCACAATTCTTTGACCCGTGAGGTCAATTAGGCCATAACCTAAGAGGCTACATATAGCCTCAAGAATGTTAAAAACGTTGGCCAATTATGCAAGATGTCTGAGCGCATTGCCCTAAGGTCAACCAATGGTAGCGTAAGAGGCGTTACAGACTTCAGGCAAAGGAGGCGGCAACCGAAGGTTCTAGACTGATATACAGAACAACCACGACAGATTTCACAATGACTTCGGCAATAGAGATTTTTTATGGAGAGATGCAGTAGAGAATTAAGGTCAGCCAATGGTAGCGTAAGAGGCGTTACAGACCTCAGGCACAGGAGGCGGCAACCGAAGGTTCTAGAGTGGTATGCAGAACAACTGCTACGACAGATTTCACGATACCTTCGACGGCAATAGCGATTTTTCAGAGAGAGATGCAGTAGAGAAATATTCTGGAAATTTTGCAAACAGAGTGTTCCGTAGAGAATCCACAGAAATGTCCAATGGCCTGATATACAGAACGTCAACGGTAGATGCCAGATCAACTGCAGTACATTTAGCAGTACCACACTCTGAGTTACCTGTACAAAATAATCTGATGTAAGAGTTGAGATCAATGTTCAAAGACAGGCTTGAAGGTTTTCCTCAATTATTGTTGAAGGTCATCAATGCATTTTAGGCATTTTTAATTAACTGGTTTCACATTTTCTCTCTCCGTTACAATTAATATGAACAATTGTTGTAATTAATTTAATAAGTAATCTATGTTGTTAATAAATGGTTTCATTTTAAAGTTAAAATGGTGCAATTAATTGTAGTATTATGTTAATAAATATTTTATTCCAGGACTCGCACTAAAGATTAATTAGGTGGGTTAACGCGGAATTTAATGTTACAACGCAATGTAATTAATTAAGTTTAATTAACTTCGACAATTGTTTTCGTTTTGTGGATAATTTAATATATGCTTTGCAAATCAGTTCTTTTTTTCTGCAACACAGATAAAATTGTGGTTATTGGAACTTTGGGGGACCGGGACACCGTATAAAAATGTAGATTTCGAAAATAAAGAAAATAATGTATTTTTCAACATAAAACTGTTACACCCTAAATTGTTACCTCATTTGAAACATTTCTGTAATTAGAAGTATACATCAACGACTAACGTGAAAATAAATGTTGTAAAAGGTGTCAGAATGAAAACACAGTCATCCTTTGATAAAAATAATAAATGTTATTCTTAAACTGCAGAAATCATAAACTCCATTAATGTAATTTACAATAATAAATCAGAATGTACATGATCCACTCTTCCTTCCAAAGTCTGTCTCTATACACGCCACGCTACACTAAATGTAGACTCTTAAATGTAGACTCTTCTTTCCCCGGGGAAGACACTACTTGAAAAAAAAGAAGTCGAGAATAGAGATTGTTAATCCTTACAAGGTCATTGAATAACTTTATTGGACACACTCTAGATAGTTTTACAATTAGATAGCCTTACAGAGTTGCTCGAGATTCGTGAACTTCGATTTAACAGACGTACAATATGTAATAGTACCTGATGAAAATTAATAACTGTGCTTCAAAGTAGAATTCTCCTGGTATACTACTATATTTTAATATATGTATGTTAATGGTGGCAAAAAAGGAAACGTAATATAATATTTTATTTGCAAATAAATGCTTTGCAATAGATAAATAATAAATTTTCAATATTTAATGTCTCTTTAATAAAATCATCTCCCACGGTACTAAAATATTTTACAACTCTGCATTCCACTAATATGGCATTGCTCTTTATATTAAAATCCTTAGACACCATGTCATTCGATGGTGTTTTTTGTTCCAGCATAAAAGAGGGAAAAGAAGCAAAGGGAGATAAAAATAATTTATATAAATAAAATTGAAAATCAAAATAAAATTGTATTATAAAGTGTGTGATATATTGTGTAATATATTGTATGATAGATAATATTTTCTGTTTGCCTGTCTTACCATTACGGCAGAACGCCTGTACCGAATTTCATGAAATTTTGCGAAAATCCTTGAAACAGCCGCACTTTAGATTTCGTCTATGTTTAAGTTTCTAGGACAAGGGGTTGTCGAAATATTAATAAAAATCGGAACTTCAGTAGAAATAGCATTATACAGACGATATATTTTCAAATTTATTTGAAGAAAATTATATTCTGTTGTTTAGCAAAACAATTAAATAAACTGTCTTTACACGGCAGAGGATTTTTATTATTTTTTTTCAATTATTTTATATTATAAAGAAATGGATATAAAACAAATGTTAAAAAGGAAAGGTATTGCATTTTTGATTGGATTATATCAATTACGATCTTCGGGTTTAAAGATAATGGGGATTATTGATATTTTCATTGTTTTACGTCATCTGTTATATTTTGGCAAATATATTTTTTCCAACTCATGTATTGTGTTTAGCTAATTCTTGAAACAGAATAAAAACGATACGGGTATATCTTCCAATATCATTTGTTGGAAATTTGTTTACAAACGGGACCAGGTTTTTTTGTCCTTCTACTCTGTCTGTAAAAACAATTTTATATAGCGAGAACTTCATTCAAGATAAAAAATTTAATAGAATGTTTTAAATAGCAATGTCATTTAGAGTACTACAGAAATTTGGATCTATTTCAAGTCACGACTAATATCAGATATTTCTGTCATTATCTTACATAAATAAAATTGTAACTTGTGCTTTTATCTGTCTATTATATAATCTCAGCACGGGAGAACTAACATGTAAGACTTTCTACTTGTAAGAGTTATTATAAAATTTCAAAAAGAATGACTCCAAATATTTAAATGTTTTCCTCAAATTGGGAATTATTTTAAGTTTCTTTGTACTATGCAGTCGGTAGCAAGAACAGGTATGCTGTTAGTATTAATAATATAAACACCTTGATTTATCTGTTTATTTATCTATCTATCTCTGGGTAACGCTTGGCGAAATTTTGGCGTTGAAATTGGCAGAATATCGCCAACTTGGCGATATTTTTAAAATGTTATCAAATGGACAAAAATGTTGCCAAATTGATAAAAATGTCGCTACATTAATAAAAATGGCGCTAAATCAATGAAAATGACGACTAATTGACGAATATGCCATATCTTGGAAAGAATATAACAAACGACTATATGAATAACCTATTTCTCCGGCCGTCCTTAATGCTTGGTGAAAATTTGGCGGGATGTCGCAAACTTGGCGACTTTTTTAAATATTGCCAGATTGAAGTAAATGTTACCTAATTGGAAAAAATGTCACCGAAATGATAAATATGACGCTAAATAGGAGTCAATGCTTTGCCAATTATTAATTCCGTCATATGACTGGCATACTTTCTAGTTTACATAAGATTAATAAAAATTTAAAGGTACTTCTTCAATACACTATTTCAATTACTATATCACATCTTCTTTCCTCACTTAAAAGCCTTAAATTGGACAAATAATACTAACAGTAACTAATTGTATCATTACAGTGAGGTCCAGGTAGCATGAGCCTCGCAACACATTGGCGCTATGTCGCGAATTGGTGAGTTTGAAAAAGTTTAACAAACCCTGAGTGGGTTCCAGAATTTTACGAGAATAAATTTCTTGAGGTGGCTCTATGATGGAAGGATTCGCAGTCCAGCAGTTGGCAAAGTGCCAGGTCGTGCGGCCGAATTTTCGTCCTACTGAATTTCAAAGCAGAACTTTCCAGGCCATAGCGGGTAACGCTCGCGAGTAAATAATATTTGCATCATTGCTATATCTTTTGATATCCTATTACTTTGGTGCTACTAATGTAGATATTTTTTTCCTGTTTTAAAATTCTAACTGGTAAATGAGTTTGCACCAGATCGATAAATGTATTCTTTAAGAATTAATAGAAATACACTTATTAAGCAGAAATTTAAGAAACAGGATAAAAATAACAAGAAAGATCAATCATGCATAAAGCATCGATAATGAAACACTTTCCAACTAAAATGCAATTTTATTTAAACATCTCTAAAATGCGATGCATTCAGCGGTGATATTTTTAAATTATCACAATAATACAATAATTTATCAAATTTGAAAACTTCATCCAAAACAAATGCATTTTATTCAAATAACGTCATTGAAATATAAATCGCTTCGCTTTCTACATAAAAAGAGTGAATATTTCATTCATACAATATTTTCCATTCCTTTCATTCAGCGGCGATATATTTAAAATTATCACAATACTACAATAATTTATTTTACTTAAAAACGTAAAACCGTGGAGATAAAATTATTTTCTAACTCAATGCTTAAAACTTCATCAGAAATGCAATAATATGGAATCATATGCTTCTGTATGTAAAATCAATGAATGCTTCATTCATATCAGCCATATTGCAGACTCCAGAAATAAATCATTTTGCGTTAAAGAAATTCAGCAATTCTTATACAACTCATCTTACATTTTGATGCGTTTACATTCCCCATACGAGAAAGTTAGGCGTGGTTGTAGAAATGATAAAAATTTAATGCTCATTTAAACTCTAAAATATTGTCATTGCGTTGGCGCAATATATAGATACACAGAAAAAAAAAACATAAAGCGGTTTTAGGCCGGATGCAGCACTAAATATAAATTAAAAATAATTTAAAAAATCACGATTTTGAAACAAGATTGATGCCATATTTTATTTTGAAGTGGATCACATGATATTTCATATAATATGGATGTAATTATCATTTTAATTTTTATTTAAAAGCTATATACATTTATATACATTCCCATATGTCCCACAGACCGTCTCAACAACATACTAAAATTTCAATTTGAAAAGTCATTTCTACGGCAATCATGCAAACGGACAGACAGAATGAATATAGTCATAAACACTTTCAACTATTGTAAAGTGCTAATAAAAGACGGGAAACCACTTTACCTTTGCCCTAACTCAAGAGTATACACAAGGATCAAAAAGACATTTGTACTTGAAATTGTCAGGTTGTTACAATATGATTTGGATCCATGGTTAACAGGATATATAAATCTGAACAAATTATTTTGTTGAATTTGTTCACTGTTTTCTGAAAATGAGAATACATGAAGGTTTTATAATTCAAAATTTTCGTA
>OX578147.1:29577470-29712197 GCA_951213105.1 Amaurobius ferox
CCTTTTTTTAGGAAATAGTCCGCAAAAATTTCATGTATCCACACTAGCTAAAATACTAATTAACCCAATTTCACAAAAATTGGTAGATACGTCACTTGTAGGATTCTCTGGTGCTGATTACATTTTGGTACAATTCGGAGAAGAACAACCTGCCTTTTTTATGAAATGACCCGCAAAAATCGACAAAATCGAAAAAAAAGACAATATATGCTCAAATATATCAAATGAATTTTTGTTTTATACGCAATTTTTGACAAGGAAAAGAATATAACACACTCCATTATATTTTAGGACTAACCGTTCTCAAGATATTTGAGATTTTTGCATTTTTGTTACGCCGATTTTGGGAAGATGTCCAGTTACCAAATAAAAACAAAAATTGAATTAAAAATCTAATGTGGGCAGTACACGACTTTCCCTGTAGACTTATATACACGCTCTCTTTATTTTAATTAAATTTAATTCACTATTAATTCAATTTTCGTTCGCATTTGTTAACTGGACTCATTTTCAAATGTGGCTTAAAGAAAAAACGAAAATATATCGAGAACGACTAGTCCTAGTGTAATGGGATTGATCTTATTCTTTTCCTCGTTACAAATTACGTATAATACAAGCATTTAATGGATATATTTCAGCATACGTAGTTTTCTTATTTTAGATTTTGTCGATTTTTGAGGGCCATTTTGCAAAAAAAGGCAGGTTGTTTTTTTCCGACTCGTACCAAAATCTAATCAGCACTAGGGTAAGCGACAAGCGATTTATCTTCCAAATTTTGTGAAATTCAGTCCATTTGATTTTCAGTTAGAGTAGATACAAGCTTTTGCAGGCCATTTCGCAAAAAAAAGGTGCGTTCTTTCATCCCGAATCGTACTTAAAACTAATCAGCCTCAGATTCGCCCACAAGTGACTTACCTACAAAATTTTATAAGATTCGGTCAATTAGTTTTTTAGTTAGAGAGGATACAGAATCTGCACAGACACACAGACACACACACAGACGTCACGCTAAAAATAGTTTTTTCGTATTCTAGATGTCTCGAAACGTGTAGATCTGTCGAAAACTCGAGTTTCGATTTTCGACATGATTCCAATACTTTCCCTATACATTACCATGCATTGCAGGGAAAGTACAAATGCAAATTTAGTGTTATTTAGTGCAATAAAGCTAAATTTAGCGAATTATTAAAGAAATAAAGAAAATATGAATTTGAGTCTGCAGAGAAAGTTATGTGCTGCCCACTTCAGATTTTTACTTTCCCTGCAATACATGGTAATGTATAGGAAAAGTATTGGAATTATACCGAAAATCGAAACTCGAGTTTTCGACGGATTTACACTTTTCCAGACCTCTAGAATACGAAAATATATTTTTAGCGCGACGCCTGTGTGTGTATTTGTATGTGTGTCTGTGTTTCTGTCTGAGTGTCTGTGTGTGTGCTTGTCTGTCTGTGCAATGTATGTATCCACTCTAACTAAGGAACTACTGGACCGAATCTCATAAAATTTGGTAAATAAGTCACTTGGGTATGACCCTGGTGCTGATTAGATTTTGGTAGGAATCGTAAAAACACAACCCGCCTTTTCTGTGGAATAATCCGTAAAAATTTCAAGTAACTACTTTAGCTAAAATACTAATTTACCAGAGTTCACAAAATTTGGTAGATAAGTTACTTGTAGGATACTCTAGTGTTGATTAGATTTTAGTGCGATTCAAAAAAGAAAAAACTCCTTTTTTTACGAAATGGCTCACAAAAATCTCATGTATCCACCCTAGCTAAAATATTCATTGACCAAATCTCATAAAATTTGGTAGATAAGTAACTTGTGGGATACTCTGGTGCTGATTTGATTTTGGTACAATTCGGAAAATAACAACCTGCCTTATTTTACGAAATGGACCGTAAAAATCGCCAAAATTAAATAAAAAAGACTACTTATGCTCAAATGTATCAATAATTTTCTTGTTTAATACGCAATTTTTGACGAGAAAATAAATATAACACACTCCATTATGCTTTAGGACTAACCGTTCTCAAGATATTTGAAATTTCTTACATTTTTGATACGCCGATCTCGGGAAAATGTTCAAGTACCAAATAAAAACAAAAATTAAATAAAAAATGCAAATTTAGTGTTATTTGGTGCAATTAAACTCAATCTAGCGAATTATTAAAGAAATAAAAAAATATATGAATTTGAGTCTGTAGGGAAAGTCATGTGCTGCCCACATCAGATTTTTTTATTTACAGTGATGCTAAAACATGCTTCATCCTGAAAAATATAACATTTCCTAAATAAGTGTTTAATATAGAGTGATAAACCGGAATGTTTCATCATACTTTTTGATGCATTTCATCAGGTAAAGAGCTAAGAGATGATCTTTCAAAGCGTTACTTTTCACTTTTGGGTAGACCAGGCTGTGGGGGTGGGGGTAAAAGCAGCTTATTAACTAAGTCTATTCAATTAATATTATATCATATGTCTGTAAGATGTATGTTCAATAACATGTATGCATGTATGTCAACCAATATGTATGTCTCTGTGTATTTTTGGTGTGTTTTTTCCGGTCGTCCTTTGTTCTACACCCTTTAGGTGAGCTGGACTACCTGAGTAATAAAAGAAAATAATAAATTCAATTTACACCCCCAAGAAAAGTGTTGTTATTGCTCTACGTGAGAAAGGATTTTCTACCCTTAAAATTGCCAAAAGAATAAAATATAACCAATTAAGTCAAATTTTATAAGTCTGCAAGTCATTAAATCTACAGTCTGCAATTTTGAAAGTCAAGTGAAACACCTTAAATATCACTTTAAATGTGTTATTGTCCTTTTTCTCAATCAAAGTTGTGGAAATATGCAGGTGATGTAATTTGAGCACCAATGTACAAACATATATGGTAGCATGGGATCTCCAAAATAATAAAAAACTACTTCAGTCTGGTTGCACCAACGAAAAGGTCACTGGTCTAGGTAATTTTGGAACTTTTCGAAGGGTCGAAAAGGCTCTCCGGAACGTTCTATTTTTCCTACCCTCGAAGCGGAAATCGAAATGTCGGCTAAGTTAGTACCGTGGTCGATAGAATAAGTATGGAGAAATTGTCCAGTGGTTATCGGTAGGCTTCTAGATGGTATTGAATGTATTTTTAAAGTTCCCCTCATTTTTACCACACTCGAGGGAAAATCTGAATTCAGCATTCGTTAGATTCTCTCTCGTGGTCGATATTATAAATATGCAAAGATACTGTCTTCTGCATCCGCTGTGAGCTTCCGGAGAGATTGCAAAAGATTTTCAAAAAAATCTATTTCGCCACATGATGTGTCCTTGTAGGGCTATTAAAGTGCTGTAACATTGCTGTTTATAGCTTGCAATTTTGGTTTTTGAGACACAAGTATTACCAACTTTCAGAACGTAAAATTTTCAATCATTTACAACTTGACAAGATGATTGCTAAAAATCTATAAGAGCTATGTATATCTATTATATATGTTATTTACATCTATTTTATAGTGTAGAAGATACTTTTAGTAAATGTAACAATAGTTTGTCTGTCAAAGTGAACCGCAAATGTGGTTCGACTAGAACCACGTGACACCCCCGCGTGACGTCCTTCAGCCAATAGAATTGCTTCTCTCAGTTAGTGGTCCAGTAACCAGAAATTCAAGAACCGGAGTTGATTATGGATGTGAGGAATAATAGGGTTTTCTAGTGAAAGTGAATAGAAATTAGGGTTACGAACCAATGGTTTCGAAAACGGTTTCGCTGGTTTGGTGAATACAGGGGTTTATGAACTCGTAAAGCCTCTAAGAGAAATCTCTCTAACCTTTTCTGAAATTCAATGCTGAATCCTAATCACCATCTAGATGTTTCAAGGAAAATGTAAATTATTTAATAGATTAATTGTTTAATAAATATTAATAGATGCGCAATAGTAATGTTTAATAGATTATTGTTAAATGTAATTGTTTAATAGATTAAATATCTTTAGAGCCGGTATTGGTAATCCTTATGAGACCAGAATTTGATGCTAAATCCATTTCAGTAAACATAATCGTCTAAGCTCTATATGGAGACGATTTGGAAAAAATATCCATTTCCACGAAAATTTTTCAATCGAAGAAATCGTTGAAATTATCATTAAATCCCTCTAAATCCTAAGGAACTTAGTGAATTTCTATCAGTTATCATCTGAGCTTTATGCGTTATCGATTCTGTGAAATAGATGCTTAAAAAAATTGAAATCTTTGAACCAGAATTGGTAAATGAACCAGATGAGAAAACATTTAGTAACTCTCCCTAACTCCTCCGCAATTTGACTCTGAATTTGCATCAGTCATCATCTAAGCTCAATCTATAGAACATCAAGAGAAATTATGTTGTTGTCTACAAATTCCCGTCGTTTGGCCGCTAGGCCATTAGACAACGAGTTCTCCAGTATTTCTCAATGATTAAGTTAAAAGTCAGTAGTGCAGAGCGTTCGACCAAATGTTTTCCAGACATAGGCTGCTCTGGGTCACATAAAATACAATCCAGGGAAGCAGCATGTACAATTGGAAGGAGATGAGCCCTGAAACAATCATAACCAGTCAGAAGGCTGAACCTGCCAACATCATGAGAAATATAGTTGCTTAAAAAACACTTTTGGTAAAAACAGTGACATTGCAAAGTGTTTGCTGCTATTAATTTTCCTTTTAATATATCCTATGTATTGTCAGTTAAAAGAAAACTCAACATTAATCACATTACATTTGAAAAATTCCTACTCTTTATAAAAGGTTAATAATGTTTCTATTACAGCCTGCACTGTTTAAGCATAGTATACGGAAATATATAATTTAACTAATTTCTATACAAAAACGGAACATAAGAAATACATGATTTCTGACATAAACTCGAGTTATTAGGTCGCTAGTCTGACAGATTTATGTGAGCCAGACAGAGTGATAAACAAGAATATTCCCGTTATTCTGGATTTGGGGAATCCATTTTATTTCATCACTGTTTTTCACTTGACAATGAGATCCGAAAAATGACCCTCTGCCAACTTCAGCATAAATCGTTCAGACATATGTCAGAAATTGCTGTACTGAAGATGATTTTGAGCATATAGTATGGATAGTTTTTTGTTGAGAGTTCTGTCTGATAAATTTATAGCCGATTCAAATCCTACTGATTACTTAGCTAATCATTATTTGGAGTAAAAACACATTAAGAGTGTCAGAACCCTGATTTGATGATTTTAATTTCAAATCAAGTATTTTACTGTTAGAAAAGAGTAAAACATTCGAAACAATATTTTCAAAGCAATTGTTTTATGAAAGTCTATAACGTTAGAAGAAGCTAAATATAACAAGGAACTAAGAATTTCTGCCCTGCAACTCTACTAGGTTACCGAAGTAACGCAAAACATAAAATTGGTGTTGCTAAAAATTAGCTAAGAAATAGGCTTACTGAAATAAAGTTAGAATAACAAAATCTATAAAATTCGGTTTACGCACTAGAGAAGAATCATATAGAATGTGGAAATGAAAATTTTTATATGCCAATAGGGATTGTTGATGACTCGTAAGAATGATAAACGTTCACTTCAAGTTCAAAAATACTTACATAGCATCCACTCATTTCATAAATTGAAAATCTACTTACGTTTTTATTAAATATATTTTTAAATTCAATTCTGGATATGAAAAAGTGCAATATATATGTAACAGTACATATGACCATGCTATGAATTTGCTTATTCGCTTTTAAATAAGATATGAATTATAAATGTTGATTTTATAAGATAGATACGATTTTAAGATGTATATTAGATTCAACAAATTCATCGGAATTCTGCACCATTACAATAATTTCACTTTGTATACTGTGTATCTCCTAAAAACGCTACTTCAAGGTAAAAAACACCCGGCCGAGTATAATAAATAAATACCTCGCCAAGTATAAAAAATAAACCCTTCTAAAAAAGGTTATGAAATTTCAAAGTGGTTTGCATTAAGTTTCTCCAGAACCGAAGCTGCTCCCTGCTGTCGAATCCTAGCCTTTCACACATACCCCATTTTAGTCGAAGTCAATTTTATTAATTAACTACAAACTAAAAAAGAAATATTTATCCACATGATTGCGTAATAATGGTATAGCAGGTATTGCAAAATTTACATTAACACAAACCCCATTTATTCATGCTCTTTGAATTTCTAATTCATTTATCTTCAAGTTTTAAAAAGAAAAGAATGTATCTCCTATCAAAGCACATAAAATGAACCGTCGTTGATTAAATTCAGTTCAGTTTTCAATAACACTGAGAAAAAAACAGACGAAAGCTCGTGTTTTTTAAATGTTTGAAATTCTAAATCATATTGATCTTCAAGCTAAATATATATACCGGGTGGTCAGAATTAAAACACCCCTATTCTGAGCTCTCTATACATCGAACTACTCAGTGTAAAGGCTCCAAAATTGTTGAACCTACTATTCAAGACATGGGGAAAGGGATTACGCGAAAAAAAGTTAGTTCCTGAAATACCGATAGGTGGCGCTGTTCAACAGAAAATATGTTGAAAAAACACAAAATAATCACAAAAAACAAACACATGCGATATGGAAGTTTTCCTTTTTAATTTCTTTTGCTGATATGAAAAAAAAGAAGATAAAAAAGTGAAGAAACTTAAACTGTCATTGTAACTGCAATTTCGCACTGTAAGCACAAAAATTTGCATAAACCCTTGGTTTGCAGCTACTATGTTCTGGGCATAAAAGAGTATAAAACCGAGAAATTTTCATTCTTATCAGAGATGGCTGTCACACTGCCAGAACGCGCTTTGCTTGTGAAGCTGTTTTATGAAAACAAAGGACATGCTGCAGCTGCACTTCAAGAGTTTCGTCGACTTAAGAATTTGCGCAAAGGACCATTACTTCCACAAGCACTCAGGAGAATGATCGCTCTATTCGAGAAAACTGGACATCTTGGAGTTCAGCCGGGTCGAGGACGCAAATCGACTCGTTCAGATGTCGTTGACGATGTTGCCACCGCTATTGTTGAACAATCAATGGATAAGGTTATAGGCTGTAGTAGTGCACGTGGAGTGTCACGACACTTGGGTGTTCCCTACAGCACAGTGCGGAACGTACTGAGAAACATAGTGCATTTTTTCCCGTACAAAATCAGTCACAATCACCACTTGCTGACCATCGACAGGGAGAAGCGACTGACCTTTGTATTGACATTTCTGGCTAGAGTTGAAGTGGATGCATCGTGGTCATGGCAGTTGCTATGGAGCGATGAAGCGCATTTCCATCTAAGTGGAACAGTCAACACCCATAACTATCGCATTTGGGACACGGAAAACCCTCGTACCTTCCAAGAGATTCCACTTCACTCACCGAAAGTTACAGTCTGGTGTGGATTCATAGCCACATTCATTCTTGGACCTTTCTTTTTCGAAGAGGCTACTCCCAATGGCCCTGTGACATGCACCGTGACGGCCAGGAGGTACAGAAACATGCTCGAAAATTTTGTTGTATCCCAAATGCAACAGCACCACTGTCTTGATTCAATTACTTGTATGCAAGATGGAGCGCCTCCACACATTGGACTCTTTGTACAGCAGTTTCTTTGGCAACATTTTACTAATGGCAGAGTAATTAGTCGTGCGTTTCCGACAACCTGGCCATCTCGTTCTCCAGATCTTAATCCCTGTGATATTTGGCTGTGGGGATACTTAAAAAGTCTTGCTTATCAAGGACGTATGGTAACCTTGGCAGATTTGAAAGACAGTATCACTCTGCATGTGAGAAGCATCTCAATCGATCAATTACGATCCGCAGTTGAGCAAACAGTCCACAGACTGCAGATTTTACATCTTGAAGAAGGGAACCATATTGAGCAGCATTCCCTGCATCGATAAGGTCCTTGTGATATGAATGTTTAATACGTTCGAATGAAATGTGTTACAAATGTGCATTTTCTGTCTTTTCAGCATATTTTCTGTTGTACAGCGCCACCTATCGGTGTTTCTGGAACTAATTTTTTTTTCGCGTAATCCCTATCTCCATGTCTTGAATAGTAGGTTCAACAATTTTGGAGCCTTTACACTAAGTAGTTCGATGTATAGAGAGCTCAGAATAGGGGTGTTTTAATTCTGACCACCCGGTATATATATATATATATATATATATATATGTACCTCCCACCAGAACTCACAAAATGAGCAATATTCATTACAATCGGTTGAGTAGGTAAGGCTGTAGGTCCGTCAACATTGAATAAAAGAAAAACTAGCAAAATATCGCATAAGTGTCATTTTAAAATTATTTTTTCTCGGGTGCTACCGCAATTGAATTTTCTTTTTGTTGGTATTTTCAGCCTTGTAGTCATAGTACAAAAAATACCGTCTATAAATATCTTGGTGGCTGAGTTACAAATCCTTGAAAATTGGGTTTTGTTACATCATCTATAATATACAATTACCAGCTACGAATTCAAGTATAATTTGGCAGGGCGGACCGCTGCCACTTTCTGTAGGTAAAGTGCAAAATATTCCCTATTTTTGAACAAAGAATTAATTTAACAGGTAAATACATTATGCTAATGCATCCAAACCCCTTACTTTGCATTTTAGTATTCATAAATATCTCTTTTACTCGTATATTTTGAACCAGAAATTTTAAATTCAATGCATACGAAACGATCAAATTCGAACAAATATTTTGCATTATTCAAGATTTAAATTTTGTTGTTCTGTGTTTTTCGCGACTGGGCAAAAGTTAAGTATGTAAATTTAATACTGTGGTATGCATGTATTTGTATGTGTTGCATATTTTCACTATTATCAGATTGAACTTAGATTTATTCGTTAAATTTATTTGTTGAAGTTTAAAACAAAACTTTTAAATCTTAATCACTGAAAATGTGGTAAAATATTTTTATACAAAAAAATCCCATTGTTAGTAAAATAACATAAAATAAGAAATTTGTGAAGGAGTCTTTGATTTTAACTCTTTGTAATAAATGTTTTATTGATATTTGATACAGTTATATTTGTTCAGTGATATTTTGTTGATACAGTTATATTTTGCTCTTATTTTAATTAAGTATTTAATGGTATATGCTGATTGAAGTTCATTATTATGCTTTTATGATTTGCTGGAATTCGATACTGAACCTATATCAGTCATCTGAGCTCTATCTATAATCAATTTTGAGAAATAGATGATACAAGGAAAAAGAACATTTTTGAACCGGAAAGCAAAAAAGGACCGTTAGGGCATTCTTTTCTCATCTTCCGGAATGTGATGCTACATATATATGAGTCATGATCTAATATCTATCAATAACAGCTCCTGAAAGACAGAGGTTTCAAAGAAATTTCAATATGATTTTAAATTTCAATTAATTTATATTGCATATGGCATCAGATCTTTATATCACCAGAAGAAGTACTTAATTTTTTTCTAATGTTGTGAAAGATAACATCATTTTTCTTCACTTACAAAAAAAAAAAAAAAAATTATTGTGTTATGTTTAATTCCTTGTTGCTAACGAGAATGAATATGTTTTGTTCATGTACATTGTGTTGGGGTTGTAAGGAAGTGGGCTAGCACACGAATAATAAAATAAGTCAAATTCAGAAACCAAGAAAGAGACCAGAAGGTGTCACGTTTCTGCAGAAACCTGCAGAAGTCCAATTATTAAAATTTCACTTTTTAAATGACGTTGCTCACAATTATAAGATGCAATCCATTTGTCCAATATCAGCCAGGTTGTTTTTTGAAAAATGTAATGAATTAATTTCATTAATCTCTGTTTTAAATCGCCGGAAACGCCTGGACATTTTCCAATAATTTATATATTTGAAGGTTTTCTTTTTAGCAAGGTGCACTCTCTTTTTTAGCTCTCTGACAAAACTAATCGTTATTAAATCAATACTATATGTAAATTAATACCATTTTGATCAATAAAATTATATTTAGCTCCATTTAACAAACGATATACGCTAACAATTCAAGATTATCCAAAATTACGTATAAAATAGATTTAACTTTCACTCATTTTGACATTCGTAAATTTTGCTTTTCTTTATTTTGCCTATTCGTAATATATGCATAATTTTTATATGTATACTTTCTTCGTGTTTTGACATTTTAACCCGCAATTTGAGTTCCAGTGGTTTTCCTGTCCCGAAAAAGGCATATTGATATTGCAATCTATAAACATTTTTATTAGTTCTTACTATTATTTGAAGCCAATCTGATAGATATGATTATATTACTTTTTTCTGTAGGAAATTTTTACCTATAAGCAGTTTATTAGTGTTAGAAACATTAGTGAGTATTTCGATTACTCAAATTAATTTATATTATATTTTCTAACTATACTCCAAAAAATAACAAATTAATTATTATATATTGGTAATTCATGCATATTTGCGATCATAACGTTTGTATGCGTTATTATAATTAAAACACATGACCACGCTTTCTGCGGGTCATGTAACGTGAAAGATAAATACTGTAATATCCTCTTATCTGTTAATTCACTTGCTCGCGGTCAATCGCCATTTTATATATTGAATGAATATTTCCAGAAATAAATAATTCATAATTTTTAAATTGCGCAATTCATGAAAGTGCAGCTCTGGGAATCATTCACAATTGCTGACACAACAGCATTCATCAAAGCTGCAATGTATGAATTAAACCCAGAAACTGTAAATACCCTGCTTGAAGAACTTATGGAATGAAGGATTTTTTTATATTTACTAGTGCTTATTTGCGTTGAAAACTGATTGCGATTTTATACATTTTGATCAAGATAGCTTTAATATAATAATTATAAAAATAAAACCATAATAAATTGTTTCCAAACATTCTAACGGTACCAAATAAGAAATTAATTAAAAGTTCCATCATTCCATAATTATCTTCGTTCATAACTTGTATCAAATCCATAATTCCCTTCACGAAGAATTAAGTTGGAATACACAAATTTTAATACGCGGTTGTAATCAATAAAAGGTGTACCGAAGGCTAACACTGCGCAGTCTCGAAACAAAAAGAAAACCGCAGCGTGTTCAGAGATTCGATGGTTCGCCTGCATGCTGTGAACACGTAAAAAAGAGAGTATCACTCCAAGTCCGATGCTGCCTTACAGTGATTAGAAAGTGTGCATATTCAGTGTGGCAACCAAATAAGATTAAACTTAAAGTTAAATTTTTAATATATTAAATTTCATTTAGTAATTATTATTTTAATATTAAATTCATTAATTTGATATGGCCGTTATTCTCATATAGTGGAATTAATTTAATGCACATTGCTATGTTGTGCCGCTATTAACCCTCCAATTATTTTATCTTTCGTGTGAGTCCTGTAAAGGAATATTATTAATTATTAAAAGATTAGACCACTTTAAACTTATCAATAACATTTATTAAAGACACAAAATACCTATTCAATTCCAATACATTAACTACTCTTCCTAATAATTATTTATTAAGATAGAATGTGAGAGGAGAGCACGTGAGTCCCTGAACCATATACCTAACGTATTTATTAACCTGCGGATGATTGATGAACACATACCTTCAATCTGGGCCTTGTTAGCAGCACTTGGTCAATCTCGTCTGTAGTTACACGCATCAACTCGAAGTGTAATGCCCACTCGTAACTTCATTGAATACTGCTAACTCAAACACTCCACTTATTTCATGCTATTAGGCCGTTCTATCCACAAGTCATCATAACATATCTGCACCAGTCAACTCTGAACAACTGTTCACCAGTATCTTTCTTAAGTCATTTTAGTATATCTCATTTTTAAGTCAAAAATTATGATTGTCCTATTTCTGGTCTGCTCTTGTCTCAAAATTCCATCTGTCTTCTCCCATGTCTGATCTCGTTTTTTGGTCATAGGCTGTGTTTCCCTCGGGAGGGGGAGTAACTCCGCCTTTACTTCTTTTTGGCGCTTACTGGCTACTCCTTACCCAATGGCATCATTGCTCATTTAGTACGGCCCAGCTCAGCCCCTCTGGTATGGCACCTCTAAATTTATAGTCTTCTGACCTTTAGGTTGAAGTCGTAATAAACCTTGGTGCCAGCCAGACTACAAGATTTGTTTGCCGTTCTGGCCGCCATAAATACTCACATAAAAGTGTCTCATCACATGTGAGAACAATTTCTGGTCTCACATTCAGTATAATTGCTGAGTAACAGCAAGGCGTTTGCTGATGATCTGATAAGTGGCCTCACAGTTTCATGGTCATCTATAACTGTTACCTACGAAAATAGTGTTTCCACTGCAATATAACCTGTGTGCCAGAATGTTCTATATGCATTCGTCACTAGAGTGCACCCAATGATATGAAAATGGAGTTAAATCTGTATTTATTCTATGTTAAAATCGTTCACGGACTGAACGAACAATTTTAAATACTGATGGAATGAACAGAGTAAGAACTCAAACTTGAGTAATGATACGTTTTTTTTTAAATTAAAACATGGAAACGTGTTTATGTAATGTTAATTGTTTTGTTACATATATGCATATATCTAATTTAATGTTAATGATTACAATTTAATATTAATTAAGGCATGCAAAATAAAGATTTGGCCTATTTAAATTTAAGCATTTGTTGAATTTGTCTCATGTCGTTCTCTATTACTCGAGAGCCACTGGAGAATTCCATACTCCACCCTAAGTGAAGGCATCAAAGGTAAGTCCTTTTATTTAGAAGTTGGTAAGGACAATCTACTTCATTTCAACAAGCATTTAAAATGAAATATCAAAATAAATGTAAATCCTACATATTCAAAAATTTACGAACACGTTGAAAATTTTAAATCACTAGGGGGTTCCGCTTCCCTGTTCGTCAACCCCTGTAACTCACTTCGTGAGTCGGGGGAGGGGTCTTTGCTCCCCACTAGCTGGTGCTCTATGCACAAGCTCTTTCGTGCGGTCCTATTACGGAAGCATAATACGTCCGTTGAGGGTTCGCCCCTTGATCACTGCCACCACCTCCAACTCTTTCAACTCAGCCGAGTCACTCAACCGCTCTTGTGCTCTGAATTGGCTCAACCCTTTAAGTCTTTGCCCATACTGTTTTTTTTTTCAAATAAGAATTGTATTCACCCATTTTTTCACTTAAGAATTGCATAAAAAGTGGAATAACTCAAACTAATTTATAATTGAAAAGGGGGTGGGACAGCTCAGTGGTTAGCACGCGGGAATTGCCCGAATTCGATTTTAACCTCGGCCGAAACTGCCATCGTGTTTACCCGGAGTACGGCACGTTAAATCTGTGAGTCTAAAAGTCCTTCCGAGAGGTTGGTGGTAAGGAAAGGCGGGTACAGTCCCTGTGGAAGCATCCCCCACTGGGTTCCGGTATTAATTGGATGGCAATGTCTCGGCCGTCCGAACGGATACCTTACACCTTCGGGTAGGCTGGACGGTCTGAGTTGAAGATGAAGAATTAAAAAAAGGCTCTGTCTTTTAAATGTCTAACTACATAAGAATATGCTTGCAAAATTCGTCATATTTCTATTGCTAGTTCGTCCAGAACGTAAATTCGCATCTCTTATATTCTTCCTCTGACTTTGACATTAAATATCGCTTAAACCAAAAATAGTTTAGTTTGGCATGTTCCCCTAACATTATTCAAAAAATGTACCAAATTTTGAATTTTTGTGTTCTATAGTTTTTGCGGTTATTAGACAGAGAATCTCAAAGAACGGTAAACTTGTCAAACAGCAGTGACGTCATCTACTTTATTTTTTAATATATAGAAAAACAAAATATTTCAAAACTTATTTAGCTAAACATGTCGATGAATTACGACAAGTCGCAACTTTGTTTAGACGGAATTGCTGCTATATAGTTAGGCACTGGGTAGACGTACGGTTTTAGCCTATGGTCTTCCAAAAGCGTCGCTCCTTTATGTTCTGTAGTTTCCTCAATGAAGATGCCCAAACTAAAGTCGCTCCAAACTAAGAAGGAGTGACAAATCCGCCTAGAGATACATGCTAACTTGTTTAGAGTAATATAAAGTCAAATGTATATTTAATAAAAATCACCCGAAAAATATTTCATTTAAAAACAATCATCTTGAAATCAAATCTTTAGCTCAGCACATAAACTTAGCAAAATTGTTCAACTAACGTAACTTTAAAAATTTATATCCAAGTGCAATTTAACAAGATTCCGAACAGCCTTTTCCGAGCACAAGTCAATTAATGCAACCCCTTCGGAGAGCAATGCGAAAACATTTCCACGCATCACTGATGTATATTTTATGCACAATTCATTTTAAAAAATTGGCAATCTGTGGCATACCTTCTAGTATATAAGAAATGCTCGCCTTTTCGTTTGTCTGTAGCACTTGATGGTATATTTTATGCACAATTCATTTTCAAAAATTGGCAATCTGTGGCATACCTTCTAGTATATAAGAAATGCTCGCCTTTCCGTTTGTCTGTAACACTTGATGATGCATTTTGTGGACGTGGCTGATTATCTATCGAAGTATCGCCAACTTGGCAATATTTCGACCCAGATTGACAAAAATATCGTCAAAATTGCAGAAATGACGGTAAATTAATGAAACTGACGCCTAATTGGTGATTTAATTATCAAAATATTTTAATATATGGACTATATCGCTTATTGATTATGCTATCAATATTAATAATTGTTTATTTAGAGTTGCGCTAAATATAAGTTATTTGGGTACTTTGAAATAGTTTTACATGTTACCATACGGAAAATCGCCGAAGTACAATTCAACGTTAAAAACAAAGTTCCGTGGATCTTATATATTATTACTTTCCTTATATACAATAATGTATAAGAAAATGTACAATAATGTATATTTCCTTACATATATGTACAATAATATATAAGGAAAGTTTTATGACGGGGTCGAAAATTCGAATTTGTGTTTTCGACGGGAGAGTACGTTTCAAGCATCCCTGATCACGAATCGGACATTTTTGAAGTGATGTCTGTGTGTGTGTATGTGTGGGTGTGTCAGTGAGTCTGCGGAGACTATAACTGACGAAGGAATGGACTGGTTCGAATCAAATTTGGTACAAAAATTACAATTCATAAACACTGGAAGCCAATTGTTTTTATACGCAATCGAATGTTCAGAATCCCCCTAAATTTTCAAGTAAAATTTTGACAAAATAGTCAAAAAATCAAAACCTCTAATAAAGTTACGCAAATAGACATTTCTCATGTAGTTTTTCATTAGAAAACGATTGACATAAATTTTAGAACGCTAGCATGAGCCTTTCTCGAGATATTGAACATTTTTCAAAAAATTATCAAAAAATCATATAAAATAAAAAAAAAATATTTCCTATTGAGAAACATGGTCACTTTTCATATGCAATACCATGCGATAAATTGGGTGATATCATTCTCGTGGATCTAGCACGTTCCATTCATGAAAGAAGGTAGTTGAGTAATACTTTTGTATTTGAACGCCAATAGTCATTTACCTGCTGTAAGAATAACTTATTTCTCCATCCATAACGCTTGGCGACGAATTTGGACGGATGTTGCCAACTTGGCCACTTTTTAAATGTTGCTAAATTAAAGAAAAACTCGCCAGATGGATAAAAATGACGTTAAATTAATGAAAATGACGACTTATTGACGAAAATTCGATATCTTGGAAAGAATATGAATATCTACTATAATAATAATCTATTTTTTACTGTAAAAGTAGTAAATTCATTGCTTTATATAAGGAAAGTTATGTGATGCCCACATCAGATTTTTTTTCTGTAAAGGGAGTAAATTCATTGCATTATATAAGGAAAGCCCACATCAGATTTTTTAAAGTAATATAATGTCAGATGCATATTTTATAAAAATCATCCGAAAAATATTTCATTTAAAAATAATCATCTCGAAAGCAAATCTTCAGCCCATCACATAAATTTAACAAAATTGTTCAAGCAACGTGACTTTAAAAATTTATATCCAAGTGTAATTTAACAAGATTCCGAACATCCTTTTCGGAGCACAAGCCAATTAATGCAATCCCTCCGGGAGCAATTCTAAAACATTTCCACGCATCAGTCTGATGGCATATTTTATGTGCCATTTATTCTCAAAAATTGCCAATCTGTGGAGACATGACACATTTTAAGAGTGATATTTTATTCGAAAAAGACAAATACTCTTAAGGGAATGATGATTGCGGGGAAAAGATGATATGTAATTTTACAGATTTAGATTGCGGGTTGGAAGTTGTGGGGATATATAGGTGAAGGATACTAGGTAAACGATCCGCATACTTGCAAAAGGGAAGCAGAAAGTTCTAAAAATGTAACGGGAATTTCCAAATCGTCGATCGTCGAAAATCGTTTACAAGGAAAACAGATTATCCGAACTAAATGAAACCCGACGCAATTGTATTCGAAATAATTGCCTCTCTATATTAAAAAAATCTGATGTTGGCAACATATGGCTTTCCTTATATAATGCAATGAATTTACTACTTTTACAGTTAAAAGAATGTTATTCTTATAGTAGATACTTATATTCTTTCCAAGATATTGAATTTTCTTCAATTAGTCTTCATTTTCATTGATTTAGCGTCATTTTTATCCATTTGCCGAGATTTTTGTTAATTTGACAATAATTAAAAATGTCGCCAAGTTGGCGATATTCCGCCAAAGTCGTCGCCAAAATCCCGCTAAGCGTTATGGACGGAGAAATAAGTTATTCTTACAGCAGATAAACGACTATTGGCGTTCAAATACAAGAGTATTACTCAAAGGATCTTTTTTCATGAATGGAACGAGCTAGTTCCACGAGCATGATGTCACCCAATTTATCGCATGGTATTACATATGAAAATTGAATATGTTTCTCATTAAGAAATATTTTAATTTTATATGATTATTTGATAATTTTCTTGAAAAATGTGTAATATCTCGAGAACGGTTCATGTTAGAGTTCTAAAATTTATGTCAATCGTTTTCTAATGAAAAATTACATAAGAATGTCTATTTGCGTAATTTTATTAGCGGTTTTGATTTTTTGACGATTTTCTCAAAATTTCACTCGAAAATTTAGGGAGGTTCTGAACATCCGATTGCGTATAAAAACAATAGGCTTCTAACGATTACGGATTGAGATTTTTTTACCAAATTTCGTTTGAATTGGTCCATTCGTTCGTCAGTTATCGTCTCCACAGAATCACTGACAAACACACACACACACACACACACACATACTTTCACACATACACACATGCTTTCACACACACACACACACACACACACACCACCTCAAAAATGTTTGATTCGTGATCAGGGATGCTTGAAACGTGCTCTCCTGTCGAAAACTCGAATTCGAATTTTCGACCCTGTCACAATACTTTCCTTATACATTATGTATATAAGGAAAGTAACAAGATAGTACTGAAGTAGAATTTATGCAACCTCGATTTTGGAACTAACTTTTCATAAATTTTTCTAATGTGTATACTCAGATGAAGACACAAAACGGAAATCTGCTGTTATCCATATATTGTGGTTTGCACATTGGACAGCTCTGAATTAAAATACCTGAATCTAGAATATCTGAATACAAGTTACTTTAATTAGGTGGTTGCTTTGTATAAAACTGGCTAATGCTCCTGCTCTGAAAAAGAAACACAACAAAGATCGATCATGCATAAAGCATAGATTATGAAACAATTTCCATCTTCAATGCTTTTATTTAAACATCTCTAAAATGCGATACATTCCTCGGTAATATTTTTTAAATTATCATAATACTACATTAATTTATTATATTTGAAAACTTAAAACTTCATCGAAAAAAATCAACTTCCTTCAAATGAAGGCATTGAAATATAAATTGCCTGGTTTTAACATCTCTAAAATGCGATACATTCCTCGGTAACATTTTTAAAATTAACTTAATACTGCAATAATTAATTATATTTGAAAACTTCATCGAAAACAAATTACTTTTATTCAAATGAAGTCATCGAAATATAAATCCCCTGTCTCTCTATTTAAAAGCAGTCTTTCATTCATAAATTTTTTCCATTTATTTCATTCATCACAATACTATAATAATTTATTTTATTTAAAAACTTAAAACCATGAAGGTTCCAGTAATTTAACTCCATGCTTAAAACTTCATCGAAAAAATAGTCTGTTTCTCTTTGTAAAAACAATGAATGTTTCATTCATATCATCTATATTGCAGACTGCAAGAGCTAAATCATTTTGCATTAAAGAAATGCAGCAATTCTTATACAACTCATTCTACATCTTTTGGGGTTTACATCTTCCATAAGGGAAAATTAGGCTTCGTTGTAGAAATAATCAAAGTTGGATGATCATTTAAACTCGAATATATTGTAATTGCTTTGTGTCAGGATGCAGATGCACAGAATTTAAGCTAGTATAAAGCTATTTTGGGACGGGTACAACACTAAATATGAATTAAAGAGAACTTTAAAAATAACGATTTTGACACAAGTTGGATGACATATTTTCTTTTGAAGTAGGTCACGTGATCTCTTCATATAAAAGGTGTAATTACTATTTTAATTTGTAGTTATGTAGAACCTTCTACAGGTTGCCACTTCTATTTGCCTGAGGTCTGATACGTCTCTTCGGCGACCATTGGTTGACCTCAGGGTGACGCGGTAACCTTTACTTATTGGTTAACCTTTTAACCACTCCCACGGTTTTTCCTTTAGCCTCTAGTAACTGCTCTGGTTCGACCCTACCTGTACTTGAAGCCCCTTATGTATGGCTTTTCAGGACCTCTCGAGTCAGGGCGGCAATTCATTGGCGTATTGCAGTCTGATGCCATTTTCTGGCCTGCTAGATATCATAAATCCGCATATAAAACTATCTACGTGAATCCTGGTCTCACACTACGTAAGAGAAAATAAAAATAATTTTCTGAGAAATCCCATATTTCTTGACTAAACAGAATCTTCCCAAAAAATTTAAATTGCTTCTTAAATATTTAACATAATTATATTCTTCAAAAGAACTTAAACTTTACTTTAAGCCACATTACTTACTAAATTGATATCCAAGACTAATTTAAAATGGCAGGAAATCTTTTCCCGAGAAAAAGACCAATTTAACACATTCCCGTTGGGAGAAATTGGAAAACATTTTCGCATATCATTCTGAGTGCATATTTTAAGGATAATGCATTCGTCGAAATCAGAAAATCAGTATAGTCCCACCTCATTTAAAATATGATATTTCATTTAAAAGAAGGAAAAAATATGAACGCTACACTAACGTTCATTAAAGCTGTGGATATATTTCTTGATTACGGGGATAGAGTCATTTAAGAGTTAGAAATTGCATTTTCTAATTGAAACATCTGAGATAAGCAGACTTTACAATTACTGTAAAAATCTGAAAATCCAGTTTCTTCGGAGATCAAGAGGCCCCGCAGTTCTAAAATTTTCGGATTGTCAAGGATTAATTTTAACCTAAACAGAAATAAAGGAGACTATAACTTAAAAATTATGATTATTTATTTACTAAGAAATACATCTTGCCAAATTCCTGCAATCACTGGTCAATAAAATTTAGGTTACTTGTGTGGATCTTGTGAGGTCTATATAACATTTGGTCATGATTCCAATTAGTTTGCGTTAACAACTTATAATTAACAACTTCTTACTGTTAGTAGATCCATCCTGAGCCAACTAACAAATTTTGAGATGTTATAATAAAACATGATATATATATATATATATATATATAATCTTCATTAAAACTATGTTAGCAATCATTATTATATATCTTTGCGACGCATCCTTTAATTAAGATATCATCTATGCACAATTAAATAAAAAATATAAAAATAAAAATGTTTAGTTATATTTCCTTAAAGTCATATTTTCTATATTTGTTTTTCCAGTCACATTTGCTTGTAGTCATATTTTCTTAACTACAATAAAATCACGCTATAAATCGTATTTACGATATTTCGCAGAATTATATTCCTAAACTTACTGAAACAGTTCTTTATATTTAGCATAATTTTATATTCAAGTTTAACTTAACAAGTATCCGAGAAAAGTTTTCCGAGCGTAAGATACTTTACAACATTCTACCATTCAAAATAATTCGGAAACTTTTCCACGCATTAATCTATGAATTTATTTCATGCGCTATTCTTTTTAAAGAATTCTCAAATGGTGTTGAGTCCCACCGAATTTTAAGGATTAAATTTAAGCAGGAGAAGGACGGTTACATAATTAATAGTCTAGATGCATACATGTGCTAAGGGTAGCACATGACTTCCGCTGCAGACTAAAAATTATCTTAGAGACTTGTCTAAATTAATCTGAAAAATTAAAACATCATTAGACACAACAAACAAGGTCGAAAACAGGCATCACGCGGCGTTTCTTAGGCAAAAGAGAGCATTCTTTTTCGGGAGGAATGACTCAGAACACCATTAACCACAACGGCAAGATTGCTTCAGTCAAAACACAAATGTATTATTATAATATTTTACAAAAATATATTATTATAAAAGTTATAAAAGGTTAAAAAGTATATTATTATAAAAGTTTTTTTTACATCATGTAACACTTAAAAATTTGATTTTATATAAGAAAACATATTAGCATAATAAATCTATATAGAGACAAATGTGTAAGTTTATTTAAATGGAGTTTTTTTCTATCACTTACATCTGAAAGTTGCGTAATTTTAGGAACAATTATACAAAGTTTCATATCTATGCAAAATATATCAAAAACCCTATTTATTTCTCCTCAGCACCAAATTATAGCCTTTTAGTCATTTTTAAATACGCAATAGCAGAGGCGTGTGCTCTTTTATAGTACTACTCTTGTGTTGCCGATCCGGTGGTCGAGCGATCACGGGCATGCGTTTCCGTCTGATAGCTGGATTGTCGGATTGTGGGTTCGAATACCGCCAGCAGGCATGGATGTTGTGTAGTCGTAGCAAGGTCAGCTTCTGCCCTTGGGGAGACTCAATAAAAAGTGAAGCTGCATATTCGCCCCTTCGCCATGGGACCTGGGGTCTAGTGGACGTGGTGCTAGGCGCTCTTTCACCACGGGGAATAAGTCACAACAACAACAACAACGGCAATTCTTGTGTTACAATTCTAAGCAAGAATAATAAAATACAAAGAAGATTTTAGATCATTGAATTGAAGCGTCAAGCATTCAGGTGAGAGTTCGATTTAACTGCTACAAAACTATGTATTTTCAATGAAATACTTCATTGAAAATATAGACTTCGAATATCAGTATAAAACTATTTTTGGACGTATTGGTAAATCTAACTGTGAGGTTAGAATTACCAATGTTCCACCAAAAAATAGTTACAATAAATTGTATTTTGAGTCGAAGTTGGTATTATTTAGGATTCCTAATAAAATATAGAAGTCACAAAGAAATCGACAATATGACGCCAAAGTGTACAGTAATAATTTACAACGGCCCAGATATATGAAGATCTTCTATACTGCACGCATATACTTTCGAGCAAGCACAGACCCCATGAGAAGCGACACAATCTCAACGTAGCCAGACGATCGTATTAACTACAGTTGGAGGCTGGTATTGTCTAGCCCTACAGCAAAAGAAGGCAAAGATATATAGTCTGCATAAAGATGATACAAAAATGACTCTCAATCACACTCTAAAAGGGAACTGACTCTCTGATAAATTATTCCACCATGACGTTCTGAGAAATATCCCTGTGATGATTCATGACTCTTTTTTCCGACGATGTTGGCAACTAATATAGCCAGAGAAGGTGGCCGATCGCCGCAATTTTGCTGAATGATATGACAAGTCTGTGCAGAAGAATGATAGTTAGCGAAATATTAGCCAGTGTCTAACGATTATGGGCGACAAACAGGTACCATATGAGTTAATTAATTATGAGGCTAATATTGATAATAAATTAATTTAAATTAAATATGTCGGATTTACGTTCTGACCATTATAACAGAATTATTGTTAAAGTTAAGGGATATAAATTAGCTTCTATACTATAGATGCGAATGTTGTAAATGTTGCTAATATTAAGAGTAATATAAGAGTAAACTAATGAAATTAAAATTATGTGTATTCAATTTACTTTCAATTAACTAAAATTATGTTACAACTAGAAAAATCTGATGTGGACAACACATGACTTTCCTTATATAATGCAATGAATTTACTACTTTTACAGTTAAAAAAATGTTATTCATATAGTAGATACTCATATTCTTTCCAAGATATTGAATTTTCTTCAATTAGTCGTCATTTTCATTGATTTAGCGTCATTTTTATCCATTTGGCGAGATTTTTGCTAATTTGGTAACAATTAAAAATGTCGCCAAGTTGGCGACATTCCGCCACATTCGTCACCCAAATCCCGCCAAGCGTTATGGACGGAGAAATAAGTTATTCTTACAGCAGATAAATGACTATTGGTGTTCATATACAAAAGTATTACTCAAAGTATCTTTGTTCATGAATGGAATGAGTTAAATCCACGAGAATGATGTCACCAAATTTATCGTATGGTATTATATATGAAAAATGAACATGCTTCTCAATAGGAAATATTTTATTTTATATAACTTTTTGATAATTTTTTTAAAAAATGTGCAATATCTTGAGAACGGTTCATGTTAGCGCTCTAAAATTTATGTCAATCGTTTTCTAACGAAAAATTACATAAGAAATGTCTATTTGCGTAACTTTATTAGTGGTTTTGATTTTTTGACGATTTTTTTTAAATTTCACTCGAAAATTTAGGGGGGTTCTGAGCATTTGATTGAGTATAAAAACGGCTTCCAGTGTTTACAGATTGTGATTTTTGTACCTAATGTCTTTCGAATCGGTCCATTTGTTCGTCAGTTATCGTCTCCACAGTCTTACTGACACACACACACACACACACACACACACAGAGACATCACTTCAAAAATGTTTGATTCGTGATCAGGGATGCTTGAAACGTGCTCTCCCGTCGAAAACTCGAATTCGAATTTTCGACCCCGTGACAATATATTTCTTATACATTATGTATATAAGGAAAGTAAAAAATGTTATTCTTATAGTAGATACTAATATTCTTTACAAGATATTGAATTTTCTTCAATTAGTCGTCATTTTCATTGCTTCAGCGTCATTTATGTCCATTTAGCGAGATTTTCGTTAAATTGGCAACATTCAAGGTTGTCTCCAAGTTAGCGACTTTCCGCTAAATTCGTCGCCAAAATATCGCCAAGCGTTATGGACTAGAAATATAAGGTATTCTTACAGCAGATAAATGACTATTGGCGTTCAAATACAAAAGTATTACTCAAAGTATCTTTTCTCATGAATGGAATGAGTTAAATCCACGAGAACGATGCCACCAAATTTATCATATGATATTACATATGAAAAGTGAATATGTTTCTCAACAGTTAATATATATATTTTTTAATTTATGGTATTTTTTGATAAATTTATTTGAAAAACGTGCAATATCTCGAGAACGGCTCATGCTAGCGTTCTAAAGTTTATGTCAATCGTTTTCTAAGGAAGAATTACATAAGAAATATCTATTTGCTTAACTTTATTAAAGGTTTTGATTTTTTGATGATTTTTTCAAAATTTCAGTCGAAAATTTAGGGGTTCTGAACATTCGATTGCGTTTAAAAACAATAGGCTTCCAGTATTCGTGAATTGTGATTTTTGTACGAAATTTCATTCGAATTGCTCCATTCGTTCGTGAGATATCGGCTCCATAGACTCACTGACACACACACACATACGCACACACACACACACGCGCACACGCAGAGAGAGAGACATTATTTCAAAAATGTTTGATTCGTGATCAGGGATGCTTGAAACATGCTCTCTCTTCGAAAACTTGAATTCGAATTTTCGACCCCGTCACAATATTTTCCTTATACATTATGTATATAAGGAAAGTAATAAATGTTCTGATGTAGCAGACTATTGTAAGTCTATTCAAGATACAATGCAATAGAAAAACTTAATGAAAACTATAACCCTCTAATCAGTTATTAATCTAATTTTCTTCCATACTCCGAATTTTTAGCACTACTATAACATTTATGTCCGTTTATTCAACGATCATCCTTATATATATTTTAAGGAAATAAGAAAAAAAATTGGCGAAATCCTTAACTAATCACTCTGTGATACAGTGCGAGAATATAACCATTAAAAATGTGCTTTACGAATAGAAATAATAGTTTTGTCTACAAATGTAAAAGGCAACATGCTGGCACCAAGCCCCAGATACGAGATTTTAGACAGTATTTAGACAGTGTTTAGACAGTGTTTATGATAGGGAGAATAGTAATTTACTGCCAAAGCTATAAAATTATGATCTCGTAATATCTGCGCTGTATGATTTAAACATAACTCCAAGGCAAAAGAAGATGTCCAATGGAGCTTAACATAAGCTCCACCCACAAAACTGGAACCAATGGCAGAACAAATCGCCAAAGCCAATGAGCAGAAAGAGGAAAACACAGATTACGTCATACTAGAGTTGGTAAAATAGATAGAAAACCCTGATTTTACTGTTGACATGAAATGACATACAAAGATTCCTGACTTATCGTTGACACGAAATGACATGCAGAGATACCTGATTTTACCACGGACATGAAATTATTTTCTAGAGTCTTGAGATGGCTTACTTGTGAATAAGATGGCATTTTGAACCTTCTTATGAATAAAATGACATTATACTTTTTGACGAAGTACATTCTAATTACCTTGACTTTAATAAGTTTATGTGTACTCCTAGCAAACGTGTGTCGAAAGCCCCGACCATCCGACTCATCCTAAGTAGCAAACGTGAGAATGGTACATAACTGGTACATAACGTGTGTGAGAATGGTACATAACTGGACAAAGAGTACAAAGCCAACGAGAGGCATCAATGATTAGTCAGGTAACAATTTACATAAACATTTTCAGGAAAGATTTTGAAGGCTCAGTAGCCAGTGTACTAGTGTACTAAATTAATAGTATTTGTACTGTATTACAACACGAAAACAGCTTTAGTAACTACGATGTTAATACATGATAAATTTAGTAAAAAAGATTTAATGATAAAATTTATAATAAGTTTTGTTTGAGTAATTTAGACTTTTTATTGCATAAATGAAATCAATTTTATGTTATTAATCAAATTGCTTTCAGAAGAAACACCTTGCAACATATTAAATTACCATGGTGGGTTATTGCTGCCACATGTACTAATAACTACTATATAAGAAACCCAAAAGTTAACTATGGTGGGTTATCACTTCGGCAATGTACAAAAATTTAAGATTAGCGGTCACTTACTCAGTATAATTAATTAATTTAATTCAGGATATCATTTTATGCGCCACACACTTCGATTTTCAAACTTTTCAAAACTCACTAAAAAGTTTCGCAAATTTTGTCTTCGAGATCAAGTTACACGAATCTTACCGTAATAAATATTGGTAACTGAATGTGGTTTTCCAGCTGGGATACTTTAAAACAGAGAGAAATGAGGTATTTACAACAGTAGTTTTTGAAGCCATGCATTCTCATTATATCAAAATAAATATGATTATTCATTCTGCTAAATGTCATGTCACTATTACTTCAACTGCCATTACACTAAAGTTCTATCTCTCTCTCTTTTGATGTAAAACATTAGATATCAAATGGAATGCTATTCCGCAAGATTTGAAAAATTCGAAAAGTAATTGCGCATCAAATTTAGCCTCACAGATAGATGGGCAATAAAAATTTCAAATCAATTTCAGAGGAGGAAGGTAGTTGTAAGGCATTGAAACATATGTCACGCTTTTTCACAAAATTGATCTTGAATTTTTAGAAGAAATTTCTTTTACACTTTGATTGCATATCAAGGGAATCATTTCAGAGAAAATGCAGAAATTGCAATACATAATGTTGAAAGGTAAACTTCACTGTAAGATTATTATAAGGTAAACATCATTGTAAGGTTATTGTAAGGTAAACTTAATTGTAAGGTTATTGTAAAGTAAACTTCGTTGTAAGGTTATTGCAAGATAAACTTGTCAATGTAAAGTGAACTTCATTGTAAGGTAAACTTTTCAATGCAAGGTAAACTTTTCAATGTAATTTAAACTTCGTTGTAAGGTTGTTGTAAGGCAAACTTTTCAATGCACGATAAACTGCGACTTCATTGTAAGGTTATTGTAAGCTAAACTTCATTGTAAGGTTATTGTAAGGTAAACTTCATTGAAAGGTTATTGTAAGGTAAACTTCATTGTAAGGTTATTGTAAAGTAAACTTCATTGTAAGGTTATTGTAAGAAAAACATGTCAATGTAAGGTAAACTTCATTGTAAGGTAAACTTTTCAATGTAAAGTAAACATCTCAATGTAAGGTAAACTTCGTTGTAAGGTTGTTGTAAGGTAAACTTTTCAATGTACGCTAAACGTCATTATAAGGCTATTGTAAGGTAAACTTCATTGTAAGGTTATTGTAAGGTAAACTTCATTGTAAGGTTATTGTAAGGTAAACTTCATTGTAAGGTTATTGTAAGGTAAACTTGTCAATGTAGGGTAAACTTCATTGTAAGGTAAACTTTCCAATGTAAGGTAAACTTTTCAATGTAAGGTAAACTTCGTTGTAAGGTTGTTGTGAGGTAAACTTTTCATTGTACGATAAACTTCATTATAAGGCTATTGTAAGGTAAACTTCATTGTAAGGTTATTGTAAGCTAAACGTCATTGTAAGATTATTGCAAGATAAACTTTCATTGTAAGGTTATTGTAATGTTATTGTAAAGTAAACTTCTCATTGCAAGGCAAACTTCATTGTAAGGTTATTGTAAGGTAAATTGTGAGGTAAACTTTTTTTAATGTTCTATCGTCTGTCGTGAGATTTAATGTGCGATATCTTTCGAATAGAGTAAATGAAACAACTTAAATATCTTGTGTTTATTTTAATCAGTGGAAATAAAGAGTCAATTCATCTTTGAAACGCTTTCACAAAAGGACGTTCCCCATTTTTTTAAAGTTTTATTTAGAAATTTGATACAGATCTTATACATCGAAATGTTGCAATTTTTTTTTAAATGAGCGATATGTTTCATGATACGTTTAACATGTGAAATAATCGTCATTTAAACAAATTATAATCGTCATTATAATAAATTATAATCGTCATTATAATAAATAATCATTTAAATAAATTAATGTATATTTGAAAAGTATCATGGCCATTGATTCCCTGATAAAACAGTATAAATTAAAGATAGGCAAATACTATCGGCGAATATTCGAATGACTTGAATACTAGAGTATTAGAGGTATGCGAGATGTTGACCATAACATCGAGAGAAGATATTTGTATACCTCACATACCTCGTGCCATGATTAACAAATTTGTTTAAATGTATAGTAACTATATTCATATGATCTTGACACCGAGAATAGAATTACCATACCTCTAGTATCGTTTTCTCTTCTCACAGCAGACGATGTCTAGCAGACCACATGTCAACGAAAACGTTCACTGATGAGAAAAAATTTATATTTTTTTTAAGATGCTTAATACTTGATGTTTCTAATTATTGCGTTGCTGTTAACTTCATTCTGTCGTAATTTTTGCCCAGTTTCTTCTGTTTTACTTTGTTGATACTAGTTTACGGCAAGTAAATTAATGTGGTTTTATGACACGTTTTACTTTTTATTTACTTTATTAATATTTTAATAATTAATAATAAATAATATTCAATAAATAAAAATATTATTTATAACAATTTGAAATAATTATTCGGAGTATTCGAATTTAAAATTCGAGTATTTCTTGTATTCGAATTCGAAATTCGAGTATTTGAGGTATTCGAATAGTCGAATTCAAAATTTGAATTCGAGAAAAAGTCCTATTGGCCCATCTTAAGGATGGGGGAATAGCATATAAATTAAAATATTTATTTTATGCTAAATTATATAAAAAAACATTTCAAAAGCATTAACTTTTTATTAGTATTGCGTTAGTATGAAGTCTTACACAAAGCAGAACAAACTTCCCGGCCGTCCGAACAGTTGCCTTACACCTTTCTGGTAGGTCGAACGGTCTGGGTCTCAACAACAACAATAAAGTTGAACAAAAACTTGACTTCATGAGTTCCAGACAACTGCTCTACTGAGTTCTTCAGACTAGCCTACAAACTCACACTGTTGTTAGTCAGCTTATTAATATTTTTTTTAATTTCCAATGGCAGAGAACAAGACAAACATTATACAAACAGAACAGAAGTTACATATAACGTGAACAGACAATATCTCAAATACCTGACCAGAACCGTGAACCTGTTAGCCGTCATATGACGTTGCCCCAGCGCACCAGTGGGGTCGGAACACACCGCGTCCAACGCCACACAACAATCATTCCCGCAGATGGGATTCGAACCCACAACCCGGCAGCCGAACCTTTTGGACCGCTAGGAAACGCTTGCCTTGACCGTTCGACCACTGTGTCGGCCTATATTAATATCTATGTCATCAGTTTTGCTTTAAAGGTTATACAGGTTTACTAAGAATGTCCTTGAACATCCCAATAACTTTGTAAGGAAGGATCCATGAGGGTATACGTTTGGTCTATCTGTAGTAAAGTTCCCATGCTCGATAGAATAATAAGTGATTGCTGTGCCCCTAGCGTAGAATTTAAAACGTTTGAATAACGAACTCGATAACAAAGCAAGATATACAGTAAAGTTAATTTACAATGTTGTAAGGTCTGTTGTAAAGTAATGGGTAGAAATTGATAAAAAAAACATTTATCAATGTCAAATAAATGTTACAGTAAACATTTATTTGACAGCATATCCCTATTGCGAATTTCTGTCGTATTTAGGGATTCTATAATAAACAATACTTGCATGAACAGGAATATATCTTAAAGCCTATTTAATGCGCCCTCGTTCAGTGATAATGCCTATTTCAGTAATAATGCCTAATTCAGTGATAATGTCTTTCAGTGATAATATCTTCCAGAAAGAATATTACCGTGCACTTTGACAAGCATTGCAAATGCCATTATGGTGGAGTACTTGATGATACACCTTATTGATAGGTATTTATCCTATTCATATACGCGTTCTGTTCATTCCATGTGTTGATGAATGTTCATTAGATTGTACACCAATTACAATGGTCTACTGCATTGTAATTGGGTTTACTCCTCTATCTTGCTTTGTTGCCTACTTCGTTATCCTAACTGCTTGAATTCTGCCCTAGAGGCGCTGCAATTCTATTTATTCGACGGGAATGGCCTTTTTAATAGATATAGATATATTGTGTTCAATCATGAACATTTTCTTACAAAGATTTACTGGAATTTATGCTTAAATATTTTCTTATGTGCTTATGGGCTTTCTTGGGGATACTGTATAAATATTACATATCCGCATTAATATATGTACCGCTGTTATTCATACACCACGTACAAGAGAACTGCCATAAAATCTCTGTAAACAAATTCTCTTAAAATATTTCTTCATAACACTTCTTTATTTCAATTTTTTCCTTATTGCTGTTATATATATATGTAATATGTCTTCCTTTTACAATATTTAAAATTGTGTGAATCGTGTATGTCTTAAAATATACAGGATTCGCTCATAAGTCTTTATACATCTTTTTAACCTTTGATTGAATTGGTGTAGAGCTAAAAAAGCGGGGTCAACTAAATAATAGGATTAGCAGCCCCATCGACAAAATTTACGGCGCCCCTAGGGGTTAATTGGAGACTTTAGAATTCAAATATTTTCTATCAAAGACTACAAGATCTGTAAATTGTATTAAAAAACCATATTGACGTACAGGAATTTCTTTTTACAATTTTTATTTAGTTATTTTTATGTATACAGGGTATCCCAAAAACATTGACCTCGATTTTTATTCCTTAAATATTGATCTTAGACATATATAATAAATTACAAATTTGCGTAAGAAAAGGTACATTATTATATGAAATCGATAAAAAATTTCAGGGGATTAAATTTGAAGAAATACAAAATTTAAAATTTAATACGGTCCCCGTACAAAAACCTTTTCAATGAGTAAAATGTGCCTCATACACTAATAAGGTGATGTACAAAATTTCAGCATTTTATCATAAAAAGTCTCAGAAACATGTTTAAACAAAGTTGGTGAGGGATTAATCCCAAATTAAAATGCAAATGTTTACAGCAAGAGTGCAAATGACGCAACGCAGAAATGCATCATAGGCAAATAATATCGGCCATTTATCTTTAATGGATCTTTGGTATGGATGGAAAACATTACGAACAAGCTTTATAATCTTTGTGTAAAGTTATTATTTCTACACAGTGTAGGTACTTTTTTACCAATTAATATCAAAATTATTATTTATTTATGTAAACATCGTTTTCTTTCGTAATTTGTGTATGACCCCTAAAACGCGATCTACCGACATGATTTTTCCCCTCTGAGAACCCATGTCGATGCATTGAAAAGTGGTTGAAGTCAGCATTTTTCTCTTTTCTGAACTCTGGGACTTTTTATGATAAAATTTTTAAATTTTGTACTTCTCCTTATTTGTGTATGGGGTACATTTTACTCATTGCAAATGTTTCTGCATGCGGGCCGTATAAATATTAAATTTTAATCTTAAAATTTAATTCCCTTGAAAATTTCAATCGATTTCATAAAATTCTGTACCTTCTTTTACTCAACTTTGTAATTCATTATATATGTCTAAGATCAATATTTAAGGAATAAAATCAGGTCAACGTTTTTGGGACACCCTGTATATGTACGTGGGTTATAAATGAAATTACTTTTGCTTGAATATTTATATATTTATGTATAAATTGTAATATGTACTTATTTGCAATTTATGACAATTTTAGTATCGGTTTATCCTATGTACCATATGCAAATTTTTTATTCACGATTTCGTGTTGTATAAATCTCATGTCTGTCAGTTACTCAACATTGCCACTGGTAATGGGCAATATGATGTCTGACTGCGCTATTGCACTTTGAAATGTAAACATTTTCCTGTGCGTCAAGATTGTATTTTTAAATTAAGAGAGTTTACAAATTTTGCAATCTTTGATAGAAAATATTTGAAATATTTTATACGTGTTTACCATACTTATGATGTTATAATTACTACCACGGAATAGGCCAATACTTTCAATTAGAAAATGGTAGAAAGTTTTCTATTTCGGATGGAATGACGTATGATTTTCACATAGCATGTACACAAAAAGTAAGAAATGATGTCAACGAAAGAGAAAATTAGTGTTGTTGCTGTTGTTGAGACCCAGACCGTCCGATCTACCAGAAAAGTGTAAGGTAGCTGTTTGGACGACCGGGAAGTGTCACCCAATTTAGACCGGAATCCAGTGGGGGAGGCATCCTCAGGGACGGTTCCCTCCTTCCCCTACCACCTACCTCTCGGAAGGATTTACAGACCCACATGTTTAACGTGATCGTACTCCGCATGGACACGGCGGCAGTTGTGGCAGTGTGCAAATCCAGTGCGCAAACCACCGGGCTACCGCGCTCGAAATTTGCCAACAGCACGCGGTGGGAAAATTAGTGTGTTCCATTATGTATCTGCGTGACTCATACAACATTTATTTTTACTTTCTTTATATACATAATGTATAAGGAAAGTATTGTGACGGGGTCGGAAGTTCGAATTCGAGTTTTCGACGGGAGAGCACGTTTCAAGCATCTCTGATCACGAATCGAAGATTTTTGAAGTGATGTCTGTGTATGTGTGTGTGTGTGAAAGTATGTGTTTGTGTGTATGAAAGTATGTGTGTGTGTGTATGTGTATGTGTCTATCAGTGAGTCTGTGGAGACGATATCTCACGAAGGAATGGAGAGATTCGAATGAAATTTGGTACAAAAATCACAATCCGTGAATACTGGAAGTGTATTGTTCTAAAACGCAATCGTATGATCAGAACCCCCTGAATTTTCAGGTAAAATTTAAAAAAAAAACATCAAAAAATCAAAATCTTTAATGAAGTTATGCAAATAGACATTTCTTATGTAATTTTTCCTTAGAAAACCATTGACATAAACTTTAGAACCCTAGCATGAACCGTTCTAGAGATATTGCACATTTTTCAAATAAATTTATCAAAAAATCCTATAAATTAAAAAAAAATATTAACTGTTAGAAAACATGTTCACTTTTCATATGAAATATCATGCGATAAATTTGGTGATATCATTGTTGTGGATCTAACTCATTCCATTTACGAGAAAAGATACTTTGAGTTATACTTTTGTATTTGAACGCCAATTGTCATTTATCAGCTGTAATAAAAACTGATTTCTTCGTCCGTAACGCTTGACGAGACTTTGGCGACGAATTTAGCGGAATGTCTCCAACTTGGCGACGTTTTAAAATGTTGCCAAATTAATTAAATCTCGCCGAATGGATAAAAATGACACTTAATCAATTAAAATGACAACTATTTGAAGAAAATCCAATATCTTGGAAAGAATATAAGTATCTACTATAAGAATAACATTTTTTTTAACTGTAAAAGTAGTAAATTCATTGCAGTATATAAGGAAATTCATGTGCTGCCCACATCAGATTTTTTACTTCAAGAAATATAATGTTAATTTAAAATAATCTTATTGCACTGGTTATCAATTTCCAATGCATATTTCTTGTCATTTCTTTCAAAAGTGCTTCAGTATAACGATACATTTGTGTAACTAACGTTTTTCGCTTATATTCTTTATCATTTGTGTAAATGTTATGTGCATACTACACATATTTCCATCCTAAATATAATGTTCAACAACTTTGTAATTGAACATTTTCACCTATCTTTTTTCGTGTTCGAGATAAGAATTCTATTTTTTCAATTTGCAGCTAGAAGCGATGTAAAATTTCCCAATCGATAGCTTATTGTCACTTTATTATTAGTAGACCCTTTTGTTGCAACGCTAGAACACTTCAATTGAAAATTAAAGGAATGCATAAGAATTCAATAGGAAATCTATAATGTCGAAATATAGATTAGAAATTTTGTGGGCAATAACCTTTTATGTGAGAAAAATAGAAATGGCGAACAAAATTGGCAATTTGGAGACATTATTATAAAACGCATTCGAGCCGTTTCAATTTAAAATGTCAATTTGCTAAATGGCATATCATCTTTCGTTGCAATCATCGTTACTGCTCAGTACGCTATTCTCATTCCACTTATGAAATAAAATATCTCCCTAGAAATGAGATTGAAAGACACATAATTTGAACTTAATGGCGCCTAAAATACTTCTTCTTATAGGTGCGTAGAATGTTTTCGGCTTACTCCCAAAAGGAGTGTGCCAAATTGTTTATACTTAAGTTTGTGGATGATTTATAAAGTGGACTTGAATATGCATGCTTCCTGGAAAAGTATTCCAATCATTTTGTAAGAACAGAGCTATAAGTATGCACTGTTATGTTGTCTACATACAGGGTGTCCCAAAGACATTGACCTCCGCTTTTATTCCTAAAATATTGATCTTAGACATATATAATAAATTACAAAGTTATGTAATAAAAGGTATATAATTTTATGAAATCGATTAAAATTTTCAAGGGAATTAAATGTTAAGAAATATAAAATTTAAATGTTTATACGGTCCCCGTACAAAATCATTTCCAATGACTAAAATGTGCTCCATAGACTAATAAGGTGATGTACAAAATTCCAGCATTTTATCATAAAAAGCCCTAGAGATATGAAAAGACAAAAATGCTGACTTAAATCACTTTTCGATGCATCGAGATGGGTTCTTAGAGGGGAAAAATCATGTCGGCAGATCGCGTTTCAGGTGTCATACTCAAATTACGAAAGAAAACAATAATTACATACATAAATAATAATTTTGCTATTTATTGGTATAAAAAAGTATCTACACTGTGTAGAAATAATAATTTTACACAAAGATTACAAAGCTTGTTAAAAATGTTTTCTATCCATGCCAAAGAGCTATTAAAGATAAGAGGCAGATGTTATTTGTCTATGATGCGTTGCGTCATTTGTACTCTTGCTATAAACATTTACATTTTAATTTGTGATTAAGCCCTCACGGAATTTGTTTAAACATATCTCTGGGACTTCTTACGATAAAATGCTGAAATTTTGTACATCACCTTATTAGGGTATGGGGCACAGTTTACTCTCTGGAAATGTTTTTGTATGGGGGGCCGTATAAAAATTTAAATTTTGTATTTCTTCAAATTTATTCCCCTGAACATTTTTATCGATTTCATAAAATTCTGTACCTTTTTTAACGCAACTTTGTAATTTATTATATATGTCTAAGATCAATATTTATGGAATAAAAGCCGAGGTCAATGTTTTTGGGACACCCTGTATATATATATATATATATATATATATAATTGAAGATTTTTATGATTACTTGTAATATATATACCCGAGAAATACCAATGAAAATTGCTTGTAAACTGAAGGTTTTTGCAAATCAGAAGCCTAGTGTAGCACGATGAGCTATGCAAGAAGTTTGGAAATTGAAAAATGGAAACTAGTGATTATAAAAGGAATAAAATGTATATGAAAAGCATTTCTGAAACCATGTACGTTATCAAGGGCCATGCATGTTTCATTAATGCTGATTCTACGTTTCTGTTTACATAACTGTAAAATGTATTACAGTATATATATATATATATATGTGTGTGTGTATATATATATATATATATATATATATGTGTGTGTGTATATATATATATATATATATATATATATAATATATATATATATATATAAAGCTTCAGGAGACGATAATAAGCTAAATATCTCAGAAATGAAGCTGGAATTTTCACGAACGCCTGGACTTGCAGTTTATCTGTTAGTTTGACGATATATTCACCAAAGTAACTGAAAAAATGAGCAAAGGTTACAAAATGTTTTGCAGTGTAAGATAGGAATTCTCCCAACGAATGTGTGCCCCATTTGTAGTGCCGATGTTATGAACTCTAGTCATATTTTAGTGTGCCCGGTTTAGGATAAATATTACCAGCAGCAAGGTGATGTTTGCAGGCTGTATTGGGAAGTTTGAATTTATATGAATTTTCACCAAGGTCGCGACCCCTTCTTCGATCTTCTCATTGGGCGTTTCGTTTGTTTGATTTGCAATATTCTTGTTTTGCGTTTAGTTATTTTTATTTTGTATTTCTACCTTTCTATGATTGTGAGATGCTAGTTATGTAATGGATTGATTTCCAATGAAGCGTAACAGCACAACATGATGCGTAACATGATACGTAACAACACAACATGATGCATATCTGCATTAATGTAGTGTGTACCCCGTACTAGAGCCCTTCCTTGAAATATCTGTAAAATTAATTCTATTAGAAAATTCTTTCATAAAACCTATATTTATAATTTTGTTTTCACCTGTTACAATGTGTATTTCTTTTGCAGAATTTCAAGTTGGCTGTATCTGGTTTGTGTCTTGCTGTTTCTGATTCCACTTGTCAGGAAAATACCATAACAAGCCTATACAACCCAAGTCAAAGGATCAGGTAGAGATATTGCTTCTTCTATAGGTCCAAAGATCTCAGACACTTCAGGATAAAAGTCTGACATTTTCTTAGCGGCCTTAATGAACTTGCTAGTTCCTAGGCCGTATTGTAAAAAAAAAATGCGTTCTATGTTTATGTTGTGTTTTTCTGTTTGTTGTTGTGCTCGACTGTATTAATATATGCGTTGTATTATTAAATTGAATTTTTAAATTTATCTAATAATGCCCTAATTAGACCGAGACTCAGTGGGAATAACAATTATAAAGACCACATTCTTCTTCCACAGACCCATTACCTCTCGGAAGGACTTTCGGCCTAACATGTTTATAGTTCCATACTTCGCGTACCATGTAGATAGATTTGGAAGGCTTCGGGTATCAATCTCAGGCCTATCTCGAGCGATTCTCTCGCCACACAACTATGCTATTTCAGTCACAGTTAGCCTCTTCAACTATGTACAATCAGCTCCCAATTATCAGAGGCAATGGTGGCGCCAGTTTCGAGGATAATTTAAATTTTACAGGGAAAACTATATTAAACTACAAAATACACACATAGTATGTTTAAGTTAGCTGCAGTTATTACTTCTAGTTATTCTTGTAAGCACATAAATACATACTTAAAAGTTACTTGCCTAAATCTTCTTAAAACAAAAAGTTACTTAATTCTGTTTTTTTCACAGCAAAACGTTTTTTTCGATTCAGGATTTCAGTCGGCTCAAAACAATCTTATCAAATAATAATATATTATTATTTAATACCCAAAGTAAGGAAATTACAGAATACACGATTACCCATTCTTAAAAGTTAAACTTATAAATGGAGATGGGTAAACACGGAAATTATAGTGGCATCAAATGACATAAAAACAGTTGCTTGTAAAACAATTACAGTAAATCATTATAATATAACATTTAAAAAGATAAACATAGACAATAAAAAGGGTAATGTTGACAAATAAAGCAGGTAATAATTAGCTATCAATTCGGAAAAAAATATCAATTTCAACAGAATTTAAAGTAAATAAATAGTTTTTAATATCCCTGGAACAGGAACGAAAGGTAACAATACTTTTAAAAGATTGAGGCATAAGATTGTAAAATCTAGGAGCAGAAACGAGATAAAATTTCTGAAACTTAGTAGAATTGGCTCGAGGAGGTCTGATCATACCCCGCCTTAGACCGAAGATACATTGACTATCACCCGCATTTGTAACACTTTCCAACATAGTTGTAAAAATTTTATGACTTAGTTCATTCTGTCGGTCTGGCCGTCCTCACGATAACTGTCGTAAAAATGATTTTCTCAAAATGAAATTTTAGTATGTTGTTGAAACGGTCCGTGGAACATATGAGATTAGAAATGAATAATATAACCCGATTAGTTTCGGATTCGACTCAGGTTAAAAGAATGAAATACATTGAACCCTATGGGACATAATTTTTCAAACATTTTTTAAGCGTAGTTAAAATTCACAAACTGCTTCGAAAATTTTAGGAAATATTCAAATTATCACATAAAATGCGTAAAAAAAATTCAGCAAAATATGTTAGGTAGTTTTTAAAAAAAAATTGAAATAATAAATACACCCATATCATCCCTCACAGCAAAGATCATCACATGTGGGACAGTGACGTTGTAGTCACGTGACACCTGGGTCACAATGTGACATCATATTTGTGACATCCATGCGACGTTACGTATTAGTAACTTTGTAACTTCATTGTGACTATATTCTGTGACGTAAATTAACACGTAAATTAACACGTAACACGTTTAATTAACACGTAACAATATGACGACATTACAATGGCAATTACAATGTGACGTGACGTTACAAACAAGTTAATATGCAACGTCACAAACGACCATGAAAATGATCAAAATAATTTCGCTGTGACCTCAATATGACATTGCGGAGACGTAATGGGACGTCCTGTGACGTCCCAAAGTCACAGTGTGACGTAAATCTTACGTCACTGTGAAACAAAATGCTGTTAGGGATATGAAGAAATCACGTGACCCATTTCAAAATAAAATATGGTATCCATATTTTTTCCTTAGTGTAAAATCGTTTAAATTTATAATTAGTGTTGCATCCGTCATAAAACCACTTTATATTTGCATATTATCTGTATATTTACATTCTGTGCAAAACTTAATTACATTACTTTTCATTTTAAATGATCATTGAACTTTGATTATTCCTACAACGAAGCCTAATTTCTAAAGAATGCAAAATGTAAAAAAAATTAAGATATTGAAAGATGAGTTGTATAAGAATTGCTGAATTTTTTCACGCAAAATTAATTAGCTCTGGAGTCTAGAATATAAGTGATATGAATGAAATATTCATTGATTTCATATAGAGAAGCAAGAGATTATAGCATTGCCTTTTGTGATGAAGTTTTAAGATTCTATGTGTAATAAATTATTGTAATACTGTGTTAACTTACATATGTGAGAAGCACATGACTTTCCTACAGACTCACATTCAGGTTCTATTTATTTCTTCAATGATTCATTAAATTGAGTTTAACTTCACAAAATAATAGCCATAATGATTTTGAATTGCACTGAATTTGCACTTTTAATTCAATTCTCGTTATTATTTAGTAACTGCACTTACTTTCAAAGCTGGTGTAGCGAAAATAAAACATATATATATATTTTGAGAACTGCCGGTCTTAGAATAATAGAGTTGATTTTATTCTTTGCATTGGTAAGAATTACGTATAAAATAAGCATTTAATTGATATATTTGAGCATACGTAGTATTATTTTTAGATTTAAGGATTACCGCGTTCCATTTCACAATAAAAGGCAGGTTCTTCTTTGTTGAATCATACCAAAATCTACTCCGCACCAGATTAACCTAGAAGTGACTTATCTGTAAAATTTTGTGAAATTTGGCATACTAATCTTTCGGCTAGAGTGAATACAGGCAGTTTTTGCAAGCCATTTTGCATAAAAAGTCAGGTTCTTTAATACCGAATTATACCAACTAATCAACACCAGGGTCACCCACAAGGGACTTGCCTACCAAATTTCATGAAATTAGGTCGAATAGTTTTTCAGTTAGAGTGGATACAAAATTTTCACAGATAGACAGATAAATACACACAGACATACACAGAGACGTCACGCTAAAAAAAAAGCTTTTACTTTCCCTGCACTACATGGTAAAGTATAGAGAAAGTATTGGAATGATGCCGAAAATCGCAACTCGAGTTTTCGGCGGATCTACGCGTTTCGAGACCTCTAGAATACGAAAAAACTATTTTTAGCGTGACGTCTGTGTATGTGTCTGTCTGTCTCTGCAGATTTTGTATCCACTCTAACTAAAAAACTAATTTCCCGAATTTCATAAAATTTGGTAGGTAAGTCACTTGTGGGCGAATCTGGTGCTGTTTAGTTTTGGGTTCGATTCGGGATAAAAGAACCCGCTTTTTTTTTGCGAAATGGTCCGCGAAAGACTGTATTCACTCTAGCTGAAAAATTGATGGTCAGAATTTCCCAAAAATCGGTTGATAAGTCACTTGTATGTTACCCTAGGGCTGATTAGGTTTTGGTACGATTCGAAAAAACAAACCTGCCATTTTTACAAAACAGCCTGCAAAAATCGTCAAAATCTAAAATAAAAAACTACGTATGCTCAAATATACTCATTAAGTGCTTGTTTTATAAATTTTTAAGGAAGAAAAGAATAAGACCAATCCCATTACGCTAGGACTAGCCGTTCTCGAGATATTTTACTTTCTCCTTTTTTTCAACCCACCTTTGAAAATAAATCCAGTTACCAGATGAGAACGAAAATTGAATTAAAAGTGAATTAAATTTAATTAAAATTTAGAGAACGTGGATATAAGTCTGCAGGGATAGTCATGTGCTTCCCACACATCAGATTTTTACTTTCTCTGCAATACATGGTAATGTATGGGGAGAGTATTTGAATTATGCCGAAAATCGCAACTCGAGTTTTCGACGGATCTACGCGTTTCGAGACCTCTAGAATACGAAAAAACTATTTTTAGCGTGACGCCTGTATGTGTATCTGTGTGCCTGTCTGTCTGTGCAGATTGCTTATCCACTTTAACTAAAAACTAATTGACCAATTTCATAAAATTTGGTAGGTAAGTCACTTGTCGGCAAATCTGGTGCTGATTAGTTTTGGGTACAATTCGAGATAAAAGAACCCGCCTTTTCTTGCGAAATGGCCTGCGAAAGCCTGCATCTACTCTAGCTGAAAAACTAATTAACCGAATTTCAAAAAAATCGGTATTTAAGTCGCTTGTGGGTCGCCCTAGAGCAGATTAGATTTTGGTATGATTCGGAAAAAAATAACCTGCCTTTTTTTGCAAAATGGCTAGCAAAAATCGTCAAAATGTAAAATAAAAACTACACAAATATATTTATTAAATGCTGCTTTATAAGAAATTTTTAACGATGGAATGAAAGAGACCAACCCCATTACACTAGGACAAGTCGTTCTCGAGTTATTTTAGATTTTTCGTATTTTCTCTACGCCAACTTTGAAAATAAGTCCAGTTACCAAATGACAACGAAAATTTAATTAAAAGTGAATTTTATTTAATTAAAATAAAAAGAATGTGGATATAAGTCTGCAGAGAAAGTCATGTGCTGCCCACATCAGATTTTTTCGTATTCTAGATGTCCCAAAATGTGTAGTTCTGTAGGAAACTCCATTTGCCATTTTCGGCACGATTCTAATATTTTCTCTATATATTACCAGGTATTGCAGGGTAAGTAAAAATATCGGTGCTGAATATATCGCATTTGAAGTAAATGAAATTGCATTTCATTTGGAAATTGTTTTATAATCAATACTTTATGCATTGAATTTTCTTGTTATTTCTAATGAAAAACATATAATGTAAATATAATATGTAATGTAATGTATAACATATAATGTAAATAACATAATATATAACATATAATGTAAATAACATAATATATAACATATAATGTAAATAACATAATATATAACATATAATGTAAATAATATTTGTAAGTATAAAGATACCTAAATGTCTTATCATAAAATCGAGGAAAAAATGGGCACAGTTTTGTCCCTCAAGGTAATCGGCCAATCAAGAGCCAGAAACGGGTGTTCCTTGAGCTCGATATTGGCAAAATAGGTCTAATATCTGGTATCTAGTATCTACCTCTTCATGCACTGGCTGTTTTTTTGCTTTTTTTACCGCGGTAGATGGACTGGTGGTCTCAGATACAAACGACTGAAGGTTGTCCTTTTGTATTAGAATTTCACAAACTGTTGTTTTTCGTATTATACGTATTCTAAAAAAAATCTTAAAATTTTCTGGTTGAATCTTTACTAAGTTTAAAGATTTTGATCAGTTGTTAAAAGTTTAAAATTGTTAAAAACTTTTGTCAAAATTGCACAATTAGAGACCTTTAATTTCAATATTACCGCAAAATATTACCGCACGGTAGGGAATAAATCACATAGCAAACAACCTACTTGTGGGTAATTGGGGTTCGACTGTACTTCCACAATATAGAAATAAAAATTTTGTAGGCAATAATATAAGAGAATACAAATGAGGAAGGAAATTGAAATTTGATGACACTATTAAAAATTGCATCTTAGACATTTTAATTTAAAATATCAATTTGTTAAAGGACATATCATCTTTGGTTGCAATCATCGTTACTACTCAATGCAACTTTTTCGTTCCACTTTTCAAATAAAATAGTTCCCTGAAAATGAGATTGAAAAACACATAATTTGAAATAAATGATGCATAAACAACATCGTGTAAGTGTGCAGAATGTTTCCAGATTTCTCCCCACGGGAATGTGTTAAATTGTTTAAGCTTAAAAAGTTTTACGGACGTTTTATAAATTAGAGATTCCTAGAAAAGACCTGATTTACCTCAATGATTGTGTAAGGAAAAGTCTATGAGTGTAAACCATGTGGTGAATGAAATATTCAGAGATCTATGAGTGTTATTGCAGATAGATGTTATTGCAGAAGTGTACACATATAGATCTTTCCTTACAACTGGTTGGGACGCTCAAAGACTTTACTAGTAGAACTGCATTGAAGGATAGCATATGTATAGGAAATGTATTATGACTTGATAAAAATGTCAAAATTTGTATATTCAATTGATATACAATTTTCTATTGCGAAATACGACCAAACATGGTTTAGTGTGATCACATTATGCATGTACATCTGTGCGTGTAATGTACTTATGTATTTACAGGATGTCCCAAAAAGGACACTCGAACTTTAAAAATTAAAATTTCGAAAACAGCTACAGATAATGGGGTGAAATAAAATGTATGTTTATTGGACAGTCAGTGAAATTTACATACCAGTGAAAATTTAGCCAACAGATGCGCTAATTGGCATACACAGGGTATATATAAACTATTTTGACAAAATAAGAGGAGTGATAGTACCCATCAAGATGAACAATATTTAGTATGGAACCTAGGGTCGCATTAAACTCTGAGTGCCAGAAAAGGGCAATTTCGAAGCACGTCCAACAAGCACAAGTCGCCACTTCGGATGACATAGCTGTCGCGCCGGAGAAGTATCACATCTCCTTAACATCACCGTCACTTCTAGTCATCCGGCACTTCTTGAATGCCACATATCCCGGACGGTGGATTGGACCTGTGGCTTGGCCTCCACGCTTACATGGACCTCAGCGCACTGGACTTCTTCTGGGAGCACATAAAATCATTGGTGTACGACAAGGTACTTTAAACATGGTGTACGAGACGCCTGTGGACTCCGTAGAAAATTTCGTAACGAGAAATCGTTGTTGCAGCAGACAGGATAAACACGACACCAGGTGCTTTCAAGAGGGTGCGACAGTCATTCCTTCGCCGGTGTGAGTTGCGTAACGGCACCCTTGGCCGTCATTTTGAGCATTTGAGTCTTTCTCCGGTGTGAATAAACGGGATTGTGCAACTTATTATTACGTTAATTCTCTTTATTTTCACTGTTAAAAGTCCAACTTTAACTTTACGCTTTTCTGACACTTAGAGGGGAATGCGACCCTAGGTTCCATTGTAAATATTGTTCGTCTTGATGGGTACTATCACCCCTCGAATTTTGTCAAAACAGTTTATATAGACCCTATATACTCAAATCAGCTTCGACGCTTCCTGCTCTTTTAAATTTTGTGAACAAATATTGAATTATTTTCCGATTCGGAGTTTTCGTACTTGAAATCTACGTTGACATCTACGCCTTGTCTCCGTCGAAATGCGATTTAACCAATGGTATTTGAGCACAATGAAAATTCTATGCTCTAACAAATACATACTCCATTATTTTTTTCCACCTCGTTCACTGCACAAAATATTATTTCATGTTTCGACAGCTGAACACGATGAAGACTAAATGAACTGTAGAACACACCACAATTTAAAGGATGTTTAAGCCTCCCTTGTAACGCCATCTATTGGCAAATATTTGAACTATTTTTTATACTACCTTTTACAAATTTTACTGGCTGTCCAATAAACATACACTTTATTTCACCCTTTTATCTGTAATCGTTTCCAAGACTCGTTTTTAAATTTCGGGCGTCCTTTTTGGACACCCTGTAAAAGCATATCAGAAAAAATCTTATAAATTATACTTTTCACTTAAGATGTGCACTTGCAATTTCTGCCTGACTGATTTAACAAACCGATGTAAAAGATTTTCACTTAAAAATATGCCAGGGGAAAACTGCGTTGAAAGTATGAATTCCGAGATATATAGCGAAACAGGCGATGCATAAAAGTTTCTCACTGTGGAAATTCATCGAAATTCTTATGAGTTGAGAAATATAGTTTTAACTCCATGTAGGTAATAAATAATTTCCCCACACTTCTCCTACTAGGAATTTGTTTTCTGTAGTAACGCAGATTCGTTAATGTTTAGAAATAAACAAATAATTGTTAGAAAAACGTATTAAAATCGATATTTGGTTAGAAAATTCTATATGTCACTCTTTATCTTGCATAATAAAAATAGATATTTGTGTGTATGTTCCGTGTGTATCGAAATATTGAAATTTTGGACAGTGGTGAAATTTGGATGGCACAGGTGTACTTCCGGTTCTTGAACGATATTCCTCGACACGGTTTTTTTAATTCGAATTATTTTTAAAGTTATCAATTTTTAAGAGCTGTTTTTAACACTTTACAATATACTTGAAAAGTCTTTATGACTTCGTTCATTCTGTCTGTCTGTTCGTTAGCATGATAACTGCCGTAAAAATGACTTTATCACAATGAAATATTAGTATGTTGTTCAGACTGTCTGTCGGACCTATGGGAATACAAATGAATAATATCACCCAATTAGTTTTGGATTGAACCAGGGTTGAAAAATTGAAATACATTGAACCCTATGGGACCTCATACTTCAAATATTTTTTAAGCGGATTTAAAATTCACAAATTGCTTTGAAAGTTTTTGGAAATATTCAAATTATCCCATAAAATATATAAAAAAAATTCAGCAAATATATATTCAGTAGTATTTTAAATAAAAATTTAAAAAATAATTGCACCTTTTATATGAAGAGATCACTTGACCATTATATGAAGAGATCACGTGACCCACTTCAAAATAAAATATGGCATCCATCTTGTGCAAAATAGTGATTTTTGAAGTTCTTTTTAATTCATCTTTAGTGTTGTATCCGTCCGAAAACCGCTATTTTTTTGCTTAAATTCTGTGCATCTGCATACTGAAACAACGCAATTACAATATATTTGATTTTAAATGATCATCCAAATTTGATTATTTCTACAACGAAGCCTAATTTTCACTTATGGAGAATGTAAATACCAAAAGATGTAGAATGAGTTGTATAAGAATTGCTACATTTCTTTAACGCAAAATTATTTAGCTCATGAAGTCTGCAATATATGAATGAAAATAACTGATATGAATGGAATATTCATTGATTTTACACGATTTTTTCGATGAAGTTTTAAGCATAGAGTTTAATAACTTGTACTTCCATGGTCTTATGTTTTTAAATAAAATAAATTATTATAGTATTGTGATGAATGAAATGAATGGAAAACACTTTATGAATGAGATGCTGCTTTTATAGAGAGAGCCAGGGGTGTTATATTTCGATGACGTCATTTGAATAAAATTCATTTCTTTTCGATGAAGTTTTCATATATAATAAACTATTGTAGTATTATGATAATTTTAAAAATATTACCGAGGAATGTATTGCATTTTAAAGATGTTTAAACCAGGCAATTTGTATTTCAATGCCGTTATTTGAGTAAAGTTAATTTGTTTTCGATGAAGTTTTAAGTTTTCAAATATAATAAATTAATGTAGTATTGCGATAATTTTAAAAATATTACCGAGGAATGTATCAGATTTTAGAGATTTTTAAACAAAATTGCATTGTAGCTGGAAAGTGTTTCATAATCAATGCTTTATGCATGATTGATCTTTCTTCTTATTTATTGCAACTGCAGACGGATATATTGTGCACGTTCCTGACAGCTGTAGATAGATACAGTAATCAGGTTTCAAAATGTCAAATTCTAACTTTACGAATTTAAAAGGTTTTGCTCTAATTACTTCCCTTATATACATAACATAATGTATAAGCAAAATATGTGACGGGGTCAAAAATTCGTTTTCGGATTTTAGACGGAACAGCACGTTTTAAGCATCTCTGAACTGGAATCAAATGCTTTTGAGGTGGTGTGTGTGTGTGTGCGTGTGTGTGTGTGTGTGTGTGTGTGTGTGTGTGTGTGTGTGTGTGTGTCCGTGAGTCTGTGGAAACGATATATCATGAACGAATGGAGCGCTTCGAACAAAATTTGTACAAAAATTACAATCAGTGTTACAATCTATAAGCCTGTTGATTTTAAACGCAATCGAATGCTTTTAAGACTCCAAAATTTTGAATTAAATTTTGAAAACATCATAAAAAATTACAATCTTCAATAAAGTTATGTATGTAATGATTTCTTATGTACTGTTTCATTAGAAAACGATTGACACAAGCTTTAGAGCACTATCATGAAAGGTTATCGAGTTATTACACATTTTTCAAATAAATTTATCAAAAAATCACATAAAATAAAAAAAAGCATTAGCTATTGTGAAACATGTTCACTTTTTATTACTTTCCCTGCAATACATGGTAATGTATAGGGAAAGCATTGGAATCATGTCGAAAATCGCAACTCGAGTTTTAGACGGATCTACACATTTCGAGACCTCTTGAATACGAAACAACCATTGTTAGCGAGACGTCTGTGTGTGTGTCTGTGTGTCTATGTGTCTGAGTGTCTGTGTGTCTGTCTGTCTGTATGTCTGTCTGTGAAGATTTTGCATCCACTCTAACTAAAAAACTAATTGATCGAATTTCATAAAATTTGGTAAGTCACTTGTGGACGAATCTGGTGCTGATTAGTTTTGGGTACGGTTCGGGATAAAAGAACCCGCCTTTTTTGCGAAATGGCCCGCAAACGCTTATATCCACTCTAGCTGAAAAATTAATGGAGCGAATTCCACAAAATTCAGTAGATAAATCACTCGTGAAACACTCTGGTGCTGATTAGATTTTGGTATGATTCGGAAAAAAGTGACCTGCCTTTTTTTGCAAAATGGACCGCAAAAATCACCAAAATCTAAAATAAAAAACTACGTATGCTTAAATATATCCATGAAATGTTGTTTAATACGTAATTTTTAACGAAGAAAAGAATAAGACCAACCCCATTAGACTAAGACTAGCCGCTCTCGAGATATTTTAGTGTTTTCGTATTTTCTCTACGCCACCTTTGAAAAGAAGTCCAGTTTTCAAATGAGAACGAAAATAGAATTAAAAGTGAATTAAATGTAATTAAAAAAAGAGAACGTGAATATAAGTCTGCAGGGAAAGTCATGTGCTGCCCACATCAGATTTTATGTAATATTATGCGATAAATTTGTTAACTTCACTCTCGTAGATTCACTATCGTTCCATTAATGAGAGAAGATACTTTGGGTAATACTTTTATATACGTATTTTGACGTTTACCACTTCGCCAACATACATTTATCTATTACAAGAATAACATATTTCTCAATTCGTAACGCTTGACAAAATTTTGGTGCGAACTTGGCGGAATAACCTTTCTTCAACCTTTCTATATGTAGCCAAATTGACGTAAATGTCGCGAAATTAATAACAATGACGCTAAATGCGAGGTGATGCACACCTTCTAGTGTAAAGAAATCATCTTCTCTCTGTTTGTATGTCTCGGGGATACATTTGGCGAACTTGGCGAATAATGTAGCGAAGTGTCGCCAAGCGCCTGAGATTGACGAAAATATTATCAACATTGTGAAGACATGACGCCAAGTTAATGAAAATGATGCCAAATTGATGAATTAATTATTTAAATATATTAATATATGGATTTTATTTCTTATTGCGGATGTTATCCTTATTGATAATTGTTAATTTATATTTGCATGAAACATAAATTACTTTGAAAGAGTTTTACATATTGTCATGCGGAAGAAATGTACAAAAATTTACAAATGTACAATATTCAACGTTGAAAACACTGTGCTATTGATCTTATACATCATTTTCTCACTGTGAAAGAAGAAAATGCATCCCATTATATGAGGAATGTCATGTGCTGCCCACATAAGATATTTTTTAATTTGATATTATATTATCATTACAAGTAATTGGCTAGAAAATCTGAAAACTAACTGAGATTGCATTTAATATTTTAAAATAACTTTTCGAGTAGAGAAATATACCCCCCCTTCCTGAATTAATCATAGGGCTTTATTATTACTTTCCTTATATACATAATATATAAGGAAAGTATTGTGACGGGGTCGAAAATTCGAATTCGAGTTTTCGACGGGAGAGCACGTTTCAAGCATCCCTGATTACGAATCAAACATTTTTGAAGTCATGTCTGTGTGTGTGTGTGTGTGTGTGTGTGAAAGTATGTGTGTGTGTGTGTGTGTGTGTGTCAGTGAGTCTGTGGAGACGATAACTGACGAACGAATGGACCGATTCGAACCAAATTTGGTACAAAAATCACAATCCATAAACACTGGAAGCCTATTGTTTTTATACGCAATCGAATGTTCAGAACTCCCCTAAATTTTCGAATGAAATTTTGAAAAAATCGTCAAAAAATCAAAACCGCTAATAAAGTTACGCAAATAGACATTTCTTATGTAATTTTTCATTAGAAAACGATTGGCATAAATTTTAGAAGGCTAACATGAACCGTTCCCGAGATATTGTACATTTTTCAAAAAAATTATGAAAAAGTCACATAAAAAAAAAATTCCTATTGAGAAACATGTTCACTTTTCATATGTAATATCATGCGCTAAATTGAGTGTCATCATTCTCGTGGATCTAGCTCGTTCCATTCATGAAAAAATATACTTTGAATAATACTTTTGTATTTGAACGCCAAGTCATTTATCTGCTGTAAGAATAACTTTTTTCTTAGTGCATAACGCTTGGCGAGATTTTGGCGACTTTTTTAAAATGTTACCAAATTAATGAAAATCTCGCCAAATGGATAAAAACGATGCTAAATCAATGAAAATGACGACTAATTGTCGAAAATTTAATATCTTGGAAAGAATATTAGTATCTACTATAAGAAAAACCTATTTTTTACTGTAAAAGTAGTAAATTCATTACATTATATAAGGAAAGTCATGTGTTGCCCACATCAGATTTTTTCTATTCATAATCATTAATTATTTTTAAACAGCTGATTCTATTAAATATTGTCCCTCCTCTAACTTAATAACACCTTATACATTAATAACTCTTCCATAACCTATAGTTTCTATGTATTTTACCTCAATATCCTTTGAAAGTTTTTAATATATAACTTAAGTCACGTTTTAAATTAATTTCTTTATTCTTTTTTTCACAGGTTTTTCTGGTGGTATTTATTTCCTTCTAACTCTTTTCAAAAACTACGAACTGTTGTTCACCAATGCACCATTTTTATTATTTTTATTTTCCTTATATACATAATGTATAAGGAAAGTATTGTGACGGGGTCGAAAATTCGAATTCGAGTTTTCAGCGGGAGACCATGTTTCAAGCATCGCTGATCACGAATCAAACATTTTTGAAGTGATGTCTGTGTGTGTGTGTGTGTGTGTGTGAAAGTATGTGTGTGTGTGTGTGTGTGTGTGTGTGTTTGTCAGTGAGCCTGTGGAGACGATAACTGACGAACGAAGGGACCGATTTGAACAAAATTTGGTACAAAAATCACAATTCTTAAACACTGGAAGTCTATTGTTTTTATACGCAATCGAATGTTCAAAACCCCTCTAAATTTTCAAATGAAATTTTGAAAAAATCGTCAAAAAATCAAAACCGCTAATAAAGTTACGCAAATAGACATTTCTTATGTAATTTTTCTTTAGAAAACGATTGACATAAATTTTAAAACGCTAACATGAACCGTTCTCGAGATATTGTACATTTTACAAAAAAATTATCAAAAAGTCATATAAAATAAAAAAAAATATTTCCTATTGAGAAACATGCTCACCTTTCATATGTAATACCATGCGATACATTGGGTGACATTATTTTCGTGGATCTAGCTCGTTTCATTCATGAAAAAAGATACTTTAAGTAATACTTTTGTATTTGAAAGCCAATACAAATCATTTATCGCCAAGTCATTTATCTGCTGTAAGAATAACTTATTTCTTCGTTCATAACGCTTGGCGAGATTTTGGCGACGAATTTGGCGGAATGTCGCCAACTTGGCGACTTTTTGAAATGTTGCCAAATTAACGAAAATCTCTCCAAATGGATAAAAATGATGCTAAATCAATGAAAATGACGACTAATTGTCGAAAATTCAATATCTTGGAGGGAATATAAGTATCTACTATAAGAATAACATTTTTTTTAACTGTAAAAGTAGTAAATTCATTGCATTATATAAGGAAAATCATGTATTGCCCACATCAGATTTTTTTCTTTATATACATAATGTATAAGAAAAGTATTGTGACGGGGTTGAAAATTCGAATTCGAGTTTTCGACAGGAGAGCACGTTTCAAGCATCCCTGATCACGAATCGAACAATTTTGAAGTGATGTCTATGTGTGTGTGTGTGTGTGTGTGTGTGTGTGTGTGTGTCAGTGAGTCTGTGGAAACGATATCTCACGAACGAATGGAGCGATTTGAAAGAAATTTGGTACAAAAATCGTAATCCGTGAATACTGGAAGTCTTTTGTTTTAAAACACAATCGAATGTTCAGAACCCCCCTAAATTTTCGAGTAAAACTTTGAAAAATCATCAAAAAATCAAAGCCTTTAATAAAGTTATGCAAATAGACAATTCTTATGTAATTATTCCTTAGAAAACGATTGACTTAAACTTGAGAACGCTAGCATGAATCATTATCGAGATATTACACATTTTTCAATAAATATATCAAAAATTCCAATAAATTAAAAAATATATATTAACTGTTCAGAAACATGTTCACTTTTCATATGCAATATCATGCGATAAATTGGGTGACATCATTCTCGTGGATCTAACTGGTTCTAGTCACGAGAAAATATACTTTGAGTAATACTTTTGTATTTGAAAGCCAATAGTCATTTATCTGCTGTAAGAATAACTTATTTCTCCGTCCATAACGCTTGACGAGATTTTGGCGACGAGTTTGGCGTAATATCACCAACTTGGCGACATCTTTAAATGTTTCCAAATTAACGAAAATCTCGCCAAATGGATAAAAATGACGCTAAATCAATGAAAATGACGACTAATTAAAGAAACTTCAATATCCTGGAAAGAATATAAGAATAACATTTTTTTAACTGTGAAAGTAGTGAATTCATTGTGGTATATAAATAAAGTCATGTTCTGCCCACATCAGATTTTTTTTTTACTGCAACAGTAGTAAATTCAATGCATTATATAAGAAAAGACATGTGCTGCTCACATCAGCTTTTTTCCTTTGCGAGGTTTTCTAAAAGGAGTAAAATATATATTTATTTGATAATTTTGAATCTTAGCTAATTTTGAATTATGGTACAGCTTAATTTTAAAGACTATACAACCGAATTGCATTTGCTCCGAGCACTTATTTAGAGTGTAACATACTTGAGCAGCAAGCTATATGTCTTTTGTTCTAAGTGGTTGTAGCGTAAAAAGCGTGCTGTAATTTTCGAGAATTTGCCGTATGTTTACGTGCAATTTCAATTAGAAAATTGCGACTTCAATTTCTGGCAAAGCCTAATAGATACTGCTGCAATACACAAAACTATCTGACGCTTTATAAAAATTATGTGAGATTTCAGCATGTACTAAAATGTAGGTACTGTTGTTTAGCACTAACTTGAACCACCTGATTTTCCTTTAAATGCCTTCGATTGGCTGTAAACCGGATCTGGGTACAACAAATAGGTATTTTAGCGGGGAATTGCTCCACTAATATCCCAATTACCGAACGACGTTGATCCATTGAATGACTGAAACACTATTTTCTCTTCTATATATGAATTAAGTCGTATGTACTCCTCCTTCAGATTTCAGATTGAAGCTTAACTTCAATCTGAACGTACAGGATGGTCATAAAATAACTTCCCATATATACTGGTTTCTAGCGACCGCACTTTTCGACGAATAGGGATAATATTTAAGATTTAGACGGTTGAAACCAAGGTTCTTTAATAAAAGGCTGGGTCATCAGCCGGTAATCAATCAAAATGTTGTCAGCCAGACGCCATTGAGCTTAACATTTCGTCATTCGTGACGTCACGTACCCAGAGAGTTATTGAAAAACACAACAACGTTTCCCATTATTGCAATCAAACAGTGTTTGTTAATTTTGAGGTGGCAATATCCAGACGTAAACAGCCTGCGCAGAGAGTTTTAATTACGTTGTGCACAGCTTCTTCAGTGACGTCAATAGAGATTCTCGGTCTCTTTAGCGAGCACGAGAACAAAGTGCGCGCGTTTCTTATACACGTGACATCATATGCGCAGAGCCAGAATAAAAGAAAATGCAGTCAGTCATCACCTGGATGCCCCCCCCCTACTGGTTGGAATATGCGCTATATATGATGTATACACGTAAAATGAGACAAGATCTCACGGTTACGGTTTCAGTGCAGGAATTACGGAAAGTTTCAGTGTGAACATCCATTTGTTTATATCAAATTGTGCTAAACACCGTGAAAAACATACATATCACTAAAATTTTATTGCTAGTTCTAAAATTTACAACGAGAAAGAGTTTTTAACTATGTTGACAATGAACAGCAAAAGAGGAAAGGAAGTCAGCAAATCGACTTTTTTGTTGCCAATAAACAACCAAGAAGTAAAGTCAGTTGAAGTCGACTTTTCCCCCTTTTTTGTTATTAATTCTCAACAGATTTGTAAGCGCTATTTCTAATCTATTTTTAGGGCTAGAAATAAAATATGAACGCCATTTATGGTGTTTCATGGTGCTGATCACAATAAGATATCAAAAAGTGGGTGTTGTCATTGGAACACTCCATAATTCTTACGCTGAAACCGTAACCGCGAGTCTTCGATTCGTTTTATCTGTGTAAATCTCGATCTTACATTTTATAACGTCTAAATCTCGAATGTCATATGCCCTATTCGTCAAAGAGTGCGGTCGCTAGAGGTTCGTAAATTTGGACATCTATTGTATAACTGCCCTGTATAAAAATATTTCTTTAATAACTTTAGTTATTAAAACAAGTTGTTATCACTGTACCGTAACATAGATACTATTGACGGGTCGGGATTTTAGCTCTGTAATAGAACTATTTCTATTTAAATTATGTTGAAAAGGTCCCAAGTGTGTGTGTGTGTGTGTGTGTGCTACGGATCGAACCCCAAAATATCGTCAGGCCTATCGACATTTTACCCAATCGGCTACTGATATGATAGTATGTTTTTATTAGTGGACGTGGCTTTAATATTACCATCATCCTTCAGCTTCAATTTCGAAATGGAGCTTTAAACATGTATGCTGTCTTTAATACTCTGCTCGCTTTACTTACTCAGCATGAAATATCCAAACAATTGGCCACATTTGCAAAAATATGAAATTCAGCATGATGAATAAGAAACTATAGATCATATTAAGGTATTGGGTTATTTCAAAATTAATCCGTGAGCGCTTCATATTAGAATGAAGTAAAAATTCCAAAACGGCGTCCAAAATGTCCCCTTTTCTCTAATTATGGTCTTTGATTGATTTTCAATTTCGACATGTATCTTTAGTTGCTGATAATGACTTGAAGTTAAACTGAACATTTTGTCTTAAATTAAAGTCTCTAAAAAACTAAGATGGCGGCTAAAATTCGAACTTTGTTCTTGGTTGGGGGATGTGGTTAATTTCGGACTCAATACCCACTTTCATAATTTGTAATAATTATTATATTTTGTTTCAAATTGTCAGAGGTAAAGAATATTCTATATATGTTAACTGTTTCATAGTCATAATTTTACATATCATACGCAGATTCCAATATGTCTTAGTCCCATTTTGGGCGGCTGTTATTGCTCCCTTTTGTCAACGAGTCTGAAACTTTTCTGACATAATCACGAAGATAGGTGACACTATTTTCTATTGATCAGAAAGTATTATCATTAGAAATGGCGAACGTGATGATAAGACTGAAAACCAATGAATTCCAGCAAGAAATAACAACACTTGGATTTTGGCTCGCCATCTTGGCGTTTAAGAGGTTCTCGATTACAAAATACTACTTAGTTTCAAATTCGTATTCAGCACCTGAAAATAAAAGTTTAAACTAAAAATCAATCAAATCAAACTATAATTATAAAAAAATTTAAATTTTGTTCAGCGTCTTGGAATGAAAAAGCTTCTGGAAAATTTTTTGAAATGCCCCAATATCTAAAAATGTCCCTTAGGATATGCCTATTTATTCCGAATTTCATGCTTTTATGTATAAGTAAATAATCATTTCACTATACCCTTGAACTTCATCTTGTTCGTTGTAACATTCGCCGATTGTATTCATTACGTTAAATCTAAAGAAACAAAGAAAATTGTAATCCATGAAGGTCACTGTATCTTTAGTGAAGAATTTAGTTACAAGAGCGTTATTGTAAAGGTATCATCATGCATCTTGAAATAGCTAATATTTTTTGTGCTTTTGAGACGCTGTCATCTTTATCTACGAGTAGAATTGATGTAAATCCTTATAAAGTATGTTAAGAAAATGAGAGCTTGCTTTTCATCCCAGTATTTCAAAGGTAGAGTTTCGGCTGGAAAGTTCGGCCATCCAGGGTTCGATTCCCAGTTGAGGCAGCAAAATCAACCCTGTAAGTTAGCACGAACAAATCAACCGTGTAGGTTAGCACAGAGATGCCGTAGGTCTGAAAGTGACTCTATTACGACTGTGACGAACTGGGCTCTATTTACAATGCTCATCGCCTTGAGTCCGTTAGAGGGTTCGTTTCTCTAAGCTTATGCAAAACACTCTTATACTCACAAGACATATTTATTAAATATAACTATTTACACATATATACACATCTTTACAGATTATTCGATTCATGCATCATAAAACTCGGGACGCCGCGAATTCAATCGTCCTTTCTGACCCGAATCCAGAAAGCAAGTCCTTCGTTATTCAACCGGCATCTTCCTCCCCTCCAATTTTGGCCCTTGACCCCCACAGTATCAAATTGTGTGGCCAGCTGCACAACTCTCGAAGAAGTAAGATGGCGGGTCGAAAATAACTTTTTCCCAGTCCTCTTGGCATGGACAGAGAGGGGTTCGTGACAATGACTGCCAAGGATTCAGTAGACTCTAGTCTAGATAGTAGACTCTGTGATAGTAGACTCACTCATGGATTCAGTAGACTCAGTCATGGATTCAGTAGACTCACTCATGGATTCAGTAGACTCAGACATGGATTCAGTAGACTCAGTCATGGATTCAGTGGACTCAGTAGATATATGAAGCGCCTATTTCAAAACAGGAAGTCAACAACCACGCAAGATACTAACCTGAGTAAAAATTGCAGTATTAGGAGGCAAACCTGAGGTAAAAGTAGAAGGCGGGGGTCAGTCAGATTCTCAGTTGCACACCAAACTGACATTGTAGTATAGAGAATGTAGCGTCCACTTCGACAATAACAGCTGGCAATTTCGTCCCAATAGCTCAACGGTAGAACGTCAGCTGGTCAGATTGAAGATCCAGTGATCAATTCCCAGTTAAGGCAACAAAATACTCTACACCCTAGTAGTGTCTATATGTACGTATGAGCGCACACATATTTTTTACACTAAACACATGATTTTATAGCTTATTTTATCTTTTTTTTTAAAAAAAAAAGGTCTCGATCCATTTTAATATTAAAAACATGATTTTTATAGCTAAAAAAGGTATATATATACCTTTTTTACATTTAGACCAAATTTTAACAGTGAATTAGTGAACTTTTTTAAATAAAAAGCTAGACTTATGCATATTAAAAGTATGATTACACAGTGAATTATTTAAAATAAATGCGTGAAAAAGAGGACCTCCAAATAAATGGAAGCCTTCTAATATATGAAAAATGCTCTGTTTTTAAAGGGTGGGGTTGAGACCCCCCTTTTAAATCCTCTAAACATTTTTTTTATAAAATTAAAAAGAATTATAAAAATATGAAAATGTCAAAATTAAAAAAGAGGACCTGAACTGGTCAAGTTCAGATAATAAAGAAGATATATTAATAACTCTAAATATATTAGAATTTATGGGATTTATTGATGATTTGACACGATCCCAAAATAGGAGCGTCTCAGAAAATGAAAATGATATCTTTTTAAAACAGAATAATATAGGATATGGACGATTAAAAAAGACTATGATAAATATAAAGAAGAATATAATATTGAGAATAAATTAGATATTATAAATTATATAAAATCTAAAGATTATCAATTAAATTTAGGAAATTGGTTCTTTGATACATGGTTTCCTTTGAAAGATAAAAAAGAAATGATAATTACAAATAATATACTGTATTTTATACATTAAGGTGCAAATCCAGTGGGGGGAGACGCACCCACGAAAACGAGAAAAACGAAAATTGAAAACGAGATTAAAAATATAAAATTTAATATTTTATTAGTAATTAATAAAAAAATAATTAAGCTTTCTCTAATTCATATTCGTATTTATCATCAATCATACCCGAATACTTAAATATATAATTTCCTTTATTGATTTTATATAATGATTCATCAGAAAGTTTTCCATGTTTTTTCGCAAGGTAATACTCTTTTTCTTCATTTTCCACATCTAACTTTACTATTAATGAATCTCCATATTTAGTAATAATTTTACTCAATGATATCAGATCATATTTCCCAGGATTTAAATCTTTTAATTTAAACGTTTTGGGATAACCTCTGAGTCTATTGAACTCTTCCATTTAGTAGTAAATATTTTTTATAAATATAAATTTATCATTCTTCATTATCTGTAAAACCTCTTTCTTCCATCTCTTTTATGAGGAATCTAATCATTTATTTAAGATGACCAATGGAATAAGTTCTTTGAAATAACATATAAAACTCCTAATCCATTCAATTTAATATCTTCATTTTCTTTCTTTTCAATTAATTCAGTCATCCTTTGAAAACTTTCTGAGAATAGTTTTTCAGTATGATCAAATTCATATTTTATATATAAATCATACAATTCTTTACAAAGATAAGTCAAATAGTAAATTTCTTCAGAATTTGTAAAATTTAAAGCTCGAATATCACCTAAACACTCATCCATTTATATAGAATTATTTTTAGAACCATTTTTATAATGTCCTAAAGCTCTAGTATAAATTCCATCTTCTAATATAAATCTTTTATCATCTTTTGCTGATAAAGCTATCTTGTTCACTTGAATTGAATACAGTTCATGTTTCTTATTTCTAATTAAATTCAGTTTTCTATATTAATCTTTTTTATTCAATAAACAGTCTTTATAATCTTCAAATGATATTCTGTTTTTAACGGTACTTGTCTTAGTTCCTTTAGACTTCTTAGTTTCAAATTTTTTATAGTTTTCTTTATCTTCTTCATTATTATTGTATTCTTCAACACTCTGTTTTTCTAATCTTATTGAATACATTTTACTTCTTAAACCTACAAATTCTTCCATAATCACACCGCTGTTTTCATCTTTCATTTTACCTAATACTTTTTTATTACATCTAGGCATATTATATGGATTATTTACTTGATAATCAGATGTATCGAAATAATCAATCATAGACTTCATATCTTCATAAAAGTCATCTGTTTTAATATCATATATACAACTATTTGCATCCATATATAATAACTTATATATTATCCTTATATCTCGGTTTCATGACATTATAATGAAAATCATACATTAAATGTTTAGATAAATCTAATATACTCATTCCAACATAAATCGGTTTATTAAAAAGTATTTGTTTTTTTCATGTGAACAGCTACCAAATTTTCATCAAAAATTGTTCTACATTTGAAATTAGGTTTAGCAATTAATTTTTTACCTTGATCATAATTACAACATAATCTTACATCTATTCGTTTTCTTATATTTTCCATAGTTTTCCCAAATACTGAGTTATTCATCAATTTATAAAAATCTTTCTCAAAATCATTAGCAGCTTTCTTTCTCATTTCAGTGTTTAAATCTATATATTTTTTCAACCAATTTGATTGTTTAAATTGTAATACTCTATGTACTCTTACAGCCTTTAAATCCATTTTCAAATATTGTTTTAAACTTCTATAATGAGCTGCATATTTCTCTTTATCGTATAAAGTTGTTAATAACTTACCTTGTTTCGAATTTTCAGGAATTCTATTTTCAGGACATAATGGTAAATCTGAATGATAATCATGTAACTCTTTGGATATCTTTACTTACTTTTGGATATCTTTTGGAAACTAATTTCAAATATATATCCATTCTCTGAATCATCTTTTATTTTATTGTTATATAATTCACGTTTAACCTAATTCACGTTTAACCTAATTTTTTTCATAATCATTACACCATTTAAATTCTCCATATGGTAAATATTGACTCATTGTCCATCCATATAAATTATTAGCATCAACATACATTAAATATTTGGATTCTTTACTATTATCATAATTTTTCATATATTTATTATTTGCTTTTCCATATCTATTACAACATTGTGAAACACCTCCTCTTAAACCTTTTTCTATCATGAGAATCATATCGTAATCATTTAATAAATCTAATTTAACTTTTGTTATTTTTAACATTGCATCCCAAGATAAACAAGGAGAAGTAAAATACCAATCTGGATCTAATTTATAAGTTTTTAAACAAACATCTCTAAAATTTTCAAATATATCTGTTAAAATTAATACATCTGTTTTGACATATAAATTTGTATATTCACCTAAATTTTTTATATTAAATTCCAAATCCTCTTTTATATCTTTCCAAACACGTTGAGCATGCTTATATTCTTCATCAGTTATACCATATTCATTCAATTTATTATAAAATTTATCTTTTGAAGGTAATTCTGTTTCTTTGTATTTATCTCTAGAATCCATATAATCATAAGGACCTTTTCTTGTAATGAGATCCAATTTATCATCAGGAAAATGTAATGATGTCTCTCTAAATTTTTATTTTAAATATTTAATATATTTCATTTTCCGTATTTTTGGAGGACGTCTATTTATTTCATTCTCTGGTAACTTTCTCAAGTTTTTTGATAAATTATCTAAACTGCAAGACATACATCTAAATGAATCAATAAATCTCAATTTCATACCTCCTATTTTTCTGCTGAAAGATATATATTTTTCTTCAGTATTAGGTATAGCATCTATTTTTGATTTATCAAATCCAAGTTCTTTTATAAACAAATGAGAATCATAACCTGTTATAGATTTTTACTGGAAAAATTTTTGGAATTTGATAATTTAAATTACAAATCTTATGAGAAGGACCCCCTATATTTTCCAGTTAAATGACAATGATCAATTACTTTTTCATCCTTTAAGATTTGTTTTTCACATATATGACAAATATTAGTTCTTTTATAATGATTTTCATCGAACTCTATCATTGATTTGATACTTTCATATTTTTTAGTTTTTCCTTCTATAATTTTTTCAATTTTAAGAGTATCCTCTTTAAACATAGATACAAACTTTTTGATTGTATCAGGTCCTCTATAAACAACAGGAGGTTTAAAGTATTCATTTTGATATTTTATATAATAACTGCATCTGCTGCATGTTTTTGATATTTCACAGTATATGATTTAGTTTGATCTTGCTCACGTGTATCAATTTTAGGTAAGAGACATTCAAAATCAGCATATATAGTAAATGACACTCTTTTTTTCTTTTATAGTTTTTAAATTGAATAACTTCATCCTTTTTAGGCATATTAATTGTGACAGCTTCTTTCTCTTTACAGTTTTCCACAGGTATCTTTAATCTTTCCTTAGAATAAAAATGATTTAAACATCTATCACATAAAAATATACGATGATTAGTAATTTGTGATCTGATCAAGCTATTCATATTTTTAATCCAACAATAATGATCATTTATTTCATCTTTCATATAAAACAAGTTTACATGTTTTTCTAATGTATTGTTAGTTATTCTAAGTGGATAAATTGAACTATCATAACTATAAACATTTACAGATATATTATTTAGTTTTTCAAATTTCTTAATATTGTCTAATGAAACAGGAAAATCAATTCCTTTAAAATTTAATTCATCTTTATATTGTTCATATTTTGACACTCTTTGAGGATCTTTTTCTACAGGATGAATTGCTGTTAATATAGACCACATAAAACATTTATTATCTTTATTTTTTACATTTTTTATAGCTTGTTTAGATTTAATGTTTTCAGGAAAATCAATATAACTTGATCCTATCAAGGGTTGATACTTATTTATTCTCAATTCCAAAAATTTAATTTCTTCAAGACTCCAACCAGATCCTTTTGATATAAACTCATCAGATTCATTTATTAATTTGTCAATAACATAATCATAAAAAGTATATAAATCATTAGATCTTATATAATTTAATTCTTAGTTTTGAATGTAAATTCTTGAATTTCTTCATTTAATTTATACACACAAAACCTTTACACCATTAAATTCTTTCAAAATTTGCTTTATTTTTTCTATTACAACCTTTTTTTTCCTTCTAAAACTTCTAGAGGGATTTTAATATTATTACAATTATTAATCCTATATGATCTTAATCTAGATTTATAAGCAGTTTCATATTCCTTAATTTCTACATTTCCTTCATCATTTAATAATGCTTTTTTATGTTTTCGACTTAAATATGTGACTTTCTAAATGTGATATTTTATAATATATACCGCAAATAATACACTTTCTCTTTTGTTTTGATCTTTTAATCATTAAGTCTTTCTTTATATGTTCTTCTTCATCTTCAGTTTTGTAATATTTACCGCATATACGACATTTTCTATCTTCTGTAAATAACTTTTCAAGATTAACACTTGTTTTTTCTTCAGGAAAGAAAATTACAGATTTAAAATAATAACTATTTTTATCAAATCTTAAACTAAAAGAATCAAAAATTTTCTTAATTTTATTACGTTTTTCAGGTTTTTCAATAGATATTTTTTCTTTTTATCTAAGTATGTTGACAAATCTAGATTTAATAAACCTACTAAAACAGGTTTATATTCTCCTGTTTTTCTGATATATTTAATTAATAATCTAATTAAATCATCCTTCTTACAACCTTTAGATTGTTTAATATTCAATTGTTTTACTACTTTTCTAAGTTCACCAATAGTCTTTGACTTTAAGGCGAGCTCCATTTATTAGGAAACATTTTTTGAAATACTTTTTTCTAGAAGATGCTTACTGTGATAAATACTTTTTAAATGTCTCTTTTTGTGTGTATATGTATATTGCATTCCACATTGACTTTTAATTTTTTTATATTTGATTATGGAATCACAACATTTACAATGACTTTGGAAATGAATTTTTCCATTTCTATGATATATATAAAACTCATTTATTGATTTCATAGTCAAACAGTGTATACACTTTTTTGTAAGCTCCATTTATTAGGAAACATTTTTTGAAATACTTTTCAATTTAACATAAGTATATCGTATATAGTAATATTTTCACTTTTTTGTAAGAAATCATTCCATATTTTTTCATATTTCTTTTTGACTTTATAACAAAGTCCTTGGATCTCTTTATATTATTTTCAATTTAAAAAAAAACACAAATTTTTTTCATAAAATAATAATAATTAACCGATTTTTCATAATACATAAAATCTAAAATTTTAAAAACATTTCCTCAACTTCTTGAGTAATATTATACTTCCTTTTTATTCGATTAAAATAACTAATTCTACTCTTATTTCTTTGTTTTAAACTCTCATAATCTATAATATAAAAATATTCATCATCTGAATACATTAATTTCATCTTTAAATTATGCGCAACCTCATTATCTGAAACTTCATTATCTGAAATATCAATCGATTCAACCATTTCAACACCATAAAAAAAGTTAACATTCATTTATAACTGATGATTAGTAATGGCTCAGATCTGAGCCATCACAATTAGAGGATAAAATCTATATAAATAAAAATGAAAATCTGTCTGTTTGTCCCATCATCACGGGAGAACGGCTGAACCGAATTTGATGAAATTTTGTGGGTAGCCTAGAAATAGCCCCACTTAAAATTTAGTCCGTGTTTTGAGTTTTTACGACCAGTGGTTCTCGAGATATTAGTAAAAAACGAAATTTTCGTTTGTCTCATCATCACGGGCAAACGGCTGAACCGAATTTAATGAAATTTTGTGGATAGCCTTGAAATAGCCCCCCATAAATTTTGTCCAAGTTTTGAGTTTCTAAGACCAGGGGTTGTCGAGATATTAATGAAAAACGGAACTTTTTCTTAGGAGATCTACTCTCCAACTCCGTGGTTTATCCAAACGGAAAGGATGAAAATCGTTTGTTTGAACGCCGAAATGAAATAAAACTTTATTTCCGAGTTTGGTACAGGATTTTTGCATTAATTAGTCGCTGTAGGAAAGCATGAATTGTTTGAAACATGAATTTAAATGGAAAAATCTACCTCCATGGTTCATCTTTCACAAATTTTTACTCAACGATGAAAAGTATAAAGAAATCAAAATGGCTATTTAATTTCACATTTTATGAGGAAGATTCTATCTTATATCATGTTGTTCGGCAATGGAATGAAATTAAATGTGTTTGTAATATTTATTATTATTTTTTCTATATGTATAATAAATAAATGGATGTAAAAATATATTTTATAAATGAACGGTTTGATTGTTATTTTAATTATATATATTGCGGACTGCGTACATCTCTTTCATTTATTTAAGCAAAGAGGTTTCAAGCTCATATATTGTGTTTAGCTAATAAACTCATATATTGTGTTTACCCAATAAATTCATTTAGTCGATTGTTGAAGCAGAAAAAGAGTAGAACGGGTGTATGTATCTTCTAATACAATTTTAGTGTTTTCATTTAGTATATACAAACGGGATCAGGATATTTTATTCTTCAGATCTGCGAATTCAGAGCTACGAATTTAGCAGAATATCTCTAAATAACTTTGTAATTTTTCTTAAACTTTATCAAATTAGTGGAAATGTCTCCAAATTGATAAAAATGGCCCAAATCAATAAAATTAAATTTTTTTTTTTAGAATAGAGTACTGAAATGATGTTTCTGTAGCATTTGTCGGTCAGTTCATCCATCCTACTTAGTAACACATTGAAGGAATTTTTTTAATATCACCAAATTGGTAAAAATATTTTTAAATCCATAAAAATATCATGAAATTGATAAAATCGCGCTTAATAAATGAAATTAATTGTGTTTTGTTAGGGGATAGTATTGTGATGATGTTTCGTCAATTTGTCGCAAAATGGGACTATCAGTTCTACAGTCCCACTTGGCGATAAATTTGGCGATTTTTTAAGTTATCGCTAAATTGACGAAAATGTCGCCAAACCTGCCATGGAGATTGCATTATTCAGATGATATGATTTCTATCAATTTATTTGAAGCAAATGATATCATGTCGCTTAGCAACGGATCTAATATGTTATGCGGCATACGATTTTTATTAAATCTTTTCCGATTTGAATAATAAAAATATGTATATAAAATAAATTTCATTGACATTGCATTTTTGACTGGATAATATCAATTACGGTCTTCAGATTTAAACATCATTATTATTGGTATTTTCGGGGACTGTTGATTCAGGGATTATTGATATTTTCAAATTATTATGGAATTGTTTTATTATGACGAAAATTGTTGAAACTCATATATAGTACGCTGTACGAGTAATCTTCTACAAATGCACGGGTATATCTTCTAATCTACGAGAATATAAGTAGTACAGGTATATTGGCATATATTTTGATATATATTGGCATATATTGGAATCAATTACGACCTTCTGGTATTAAGATTACGGGGATTTTTGATACTTTCAATTTATTACGTCATCTTTTTTATTTTGGGAAATATTTTTGAGACTCATATTGCAATACGGGTAAGCTTCTACTAACACACTGGCATATTTTCTAATCTGCGACAATATAAGTAGTACGGGGTTGCTTATATTGATTCAATTCCTTTTTTTTTTTTGTAAATTTAATTACAAAAGGGGCCAGGATGTTTTATTCTTCAGATCTGCCCGTGAATATAATTTTGCATAGTGAGAACAGATATTCTTAAATTTCTCTTTATGAGCAATAAATTTAATATTTTAACAGAATTTGCACGTGATTGCGAATTATAAATTTCTTTATATTATATACTCCGTACGAAGAACGGGTAAGCTGCTAGTATATAATAAAATAATTTCTGGTACTTATATAAGAAAAGAACTCTTTTTTACATTATGGATTTCTAATGATTTTTATGATAAAGTTTATAAAATTGTTGAAACATATTTTATTGATAAATTTAATAAAGAATATAAATATAGATTAAAAAAAAATAAAGTATATAAAGGTGATGCTCCAAGAAAATTATCAATAATTAAAAAGAATGATGTCCTTACTATGTTATAAGAGGTATATATCGGGGGGTGATACATCACCCCCAGTTAAATCATCATAATTGATTAAATCTTCTATATCAATGATTAATTTTAAGGGCTCAAAATTGATTAAATCTTCTATATCAATGATGAATTTCAAGGGAGCCCGTTTCAGGCCCCCTCAAATCCTTAAAATAAAATCTTTGTATTATCTTTTATTACATGTCTTATATCTTTATAACCTAATATTTTAGTTATTCATTTAAACCAAGGATTATCATCAAATTTTAATGTATTGTTTTGTATGTCTCAAGCAGTCGGAAAAAAAATTTAATAGAAGAGTTAAATAATAAAATTTGGAAAAATAGATGATAAATATGCCACCCCCAGATCTGGGGGGACCACTTTTGATATAATAATAGAAATAAAAGGTTCATTATCTTGTAAAAACTATGATTTATTTCCTCATATATGTTCTTGGATGATTTTTATGATAAAGTTTATAAAATTGTCGAAACTTATTTTATTGACATCATCATAATTTCATCGCAGATGTCCAACTATTAAATTCATCAGGATATCCTAACCACTTTACAAAATATTTATTTCCTTTCTTTTTTATGATTTTTTCAATTTTATAAACATCATCTTTTTTATTATATTTTACCATTTCATTTTCATAAAAAGTTCCTCCAATTTCTTTACTGCTTAAATCTTTTAATCGATAAGTAATTGGATCTGTTTTTAATACTTCAGATACTACAAAAATCTCTTCAGTAAATGTAGAATCATCTACTGTCCTGAATGCTTTTTTAATTGTTGATATTCTAACTCTATCCCCTATCTTAAATTTAGGTTTTTTTATGATCTTTTTCGTATATAAATTTTTATAAACTTGAGATTCATTTTCGTCTCGACTAGCCTCAATGGGTGTCATTTTAATAGATCCATGATATGAATTGTTATAATTTTTAAGTAATTTAGGTAATACATCAATATATCTTTTAGTATTGTTAGCTTGCATATATTTTATAATTTTTTCTCTTATACTTCTATTAAATCTTTCAGCTATTGCAGATTTTATTTCTTTATTATAAGTCATAAACCATTTTATCTTATAATCTTTAAATAGCTTTTGTGCAACTTTTCCTGTAAATTCAGTACCTTCATCCGTCAATATAAATTTCGGTATTCTTTCTTTGAAAACTTGTTTGAAACCTTGTACGACTTCTTCAGATGTTTTTCTTTTTATAGGGAAAGCCCAAGGATATTTATTAAAAGCATCTATAACTGTTAACAAATATTTAGTTCCATCATTATATTTGCTATAATTTTTTATAAATAACAAATCAGCGTCAAATTAATTATTACCGTTTGGAACATAAACTATTCTTCTTTTAAATTTACGATTAACGGGTTTATATCGTGTATACACATCTTGTTCATGTAAAAATTCTTCAACATTAGATAATCCTGTTTTTCTTTTCAATTCTTGAATACCACAATAACCTGTTTCTGGATTATAATATGTTTCTTTTAAAATTTTCTCTTTGATCCTAAAAAAGTATTCTTTTTACTTCCACAAATTGTACAAATATCTTTACCCATTGGATTATTATTTTTAGTTTCATGATAATTTTTAGTTTCGGTTTTCTTTTTACACTTGACACAATATATAGAAGGAGAAATTCCTAACCCTAAAGTTTTTTTAGCTTTAAAATTAGGTTTAATAATTCCTCTATCTAATCTTTCTCGAAATGTGGGATCTTGTATTGCATTTAAATCATCTATTAATTCTTGATCAGCAACATGTCTCTTTTTTGTATCTTTGTTTTATTGTATTCAATATCATGTTTTTTACAAGCTTTATCAACTCTATTTATTCCAGGATCATCTCTTTTTATTACTTTTTCTAATTTTGTAAATGGACCACAATATTGATATAATGGTAAATGCATTTCTGGAGGATTTATTTTATCTTGTAACCATCCAACAATATCACAACCTTTCTTTTTGCAAACCATTTATTTAGGATGAATAAATTTATATCCATTCAATTGCATATGTTTTACATATTTTTCAACTGGATTAAATTTTAAACTCTTTATGAAATCCTTTTCTCGCATATAAATTTCTTCTTCTGTCCTTTCCTTAGCTTTAAACGTATTAATGAGTTCTTTATAAAAATTATAACTATGTCTATAGTCTTCTTTTCTTTCAACTATTTTTAATGCAAGATCAATAGCTTCTACTATTCCAACCGATAAACTTAAAAAAGCAAGCGGAAGAAAGGCTATTGCTGATAAACCCGTTCCACTTGGAATGACCTTACTTACTGATTATGAAATACTTATATTTTGATACAAATTTCTACTCTTTCTGTAAACATACAATCCTTTTTCTAAATATTCTTCCATTTCATTTATATAGGATCAAATCTTTTTCTATATCACATTTTTGGAATCACTAAATCTAACATTAAAAAATCGTATTGTTTTTGAACACTTTTATTATATATTTGCTTGAACTCTTCAGTACTTAATTTACCATCTATCTCTCTTATAATCTGTTGAATTTCTTTTGGTTGTAGATTGAAAAATATAAAGTAATTACAGTTATTTCTTATATTGATAGGAGTTGAATAATAAGACTGTGATAAATAAATAATAGATGCGTTTATCTTCCTACCTCTGATAAATAATTCCTGAATGATTTTTTGATCTTTCTCAGTCACACAATCATCGAAAATAACTAAATTCTTTAACGAAGGATTTAAATCATCTACAGTAATAAAATCATCTGAAGAAAATAATACTTCTTTTCTGTATTTATCATATAATTCTAATAATGTTTTCTTATTTTTTATATTCTTACACTAGCAGCATACCCGTTCTTCGTACGGAGTATATAATATAAAGAAACTTGAAATTCATAATCATGCCCAAATTCTTATAGTATACTAAATGACATGTTTAATCAAAATATTCTGTTAAAATATTTAATATAATGCTCCTAAAAAGAAGTTTAAGAATCTCTGTTCTCGCTATATAAAATTATCTTCATGGACATATCTGAAGAATAAAACATCTTGGACCCCTTATGTAAGCAAATATAAAAAAATATGGAATTGAATCAATATATGCAAAATAAAAGCGTTAAAATTGTATGGGATCCGTACTAATTATATACGCGAATATTAGAAAATATAACCTGTATTAGTAGATTACATGTATAAATTGAAAATACCAATAAACCCGTAATCTTTAAACCTGAAGACAGTCATTTATTCCAATATATGTCAAAATTAAAGTGCTAAAATTATATGGGATATACACGTACTACTTATAATGTCCAATTATTAGTAGAAGATTACCCGTTTTGCAATATGAGTCACAAATGTTTTTTGGTAAAATACAACAGACGACGTAATAAATTGAATATGCAATTAATCCCCTTAATCTTCATACCAGAAGACTGTACTTGATTCCAATATATATGCCAATATATGTCAAAATATATGCCAATATACCTGTACTACTTATATTCTCGTAGGTTAGAAGATGTACCCGTGCATTCCTAGAAGATTACTCGTACAACGTACAATATGCGTGTGTCAGCAATTTTTGCCGCAATAAAACAATGGCGTAATAACTTAAAAATATCAATAATCCCTGAATCAATAATTCCGGAAAATATCAATAATAATAATGTTTAAACCTGAAGAGTATAATTGATATTATCCAGTCCAAAATGAAATGGCAATGAAATTTATTTTATATATACATATCTTCATTATTCAAATCGGAAAGGTTTTAATAAAAATCGTCTGCCGCATAAACACATTGGATTTAAATCCGTTGCTAAGCGACATGATATCATTTGCTTCAAATAAATTGGTAGAAAAAATATCGTCTAAATAGTTATATTTCTATGGAACATTTGGCGACAGTTTCGTCAAATTAGCGACATTTAAAAAATCGCCAAATTTATCGCCAAGTGGGACTGTAGAACTGACAGTTCCACTTTGCGACAAATTGACGAAATATCATCACAATACTATCCCCTAACAAAAAACAATTAATATCATTTATGTAGCGCAATTTTATCAATTTTAAGATATTTTTATAGATTTGAAAACATTTTTATCAATTTGGTGACATTTTAAAAATTCGCTAAATGTATTACTAAGTAGGATGGTTGGTCTGACAGAGAAATGCTAACCAAACATCATTTCAGTACTCTCTTCTAACAAAACAAAAAAAAATTTCATTGATATGTAGAAGACCCAAGCCACACGACCAACCCGAAGGTTTATGGCAGCTGTTTGTGTGTCGTTTATATCAATTTGGCGACATTTCCGTCAATTTGGCAAAGTTTAAGAAAAGTTGTCAAATTAGCGATATCCCTCCAAATTCGTAGCTTTGAATTTGCAGATCTGAATGAAACATTCTTATCCCGTTTCAATATACTAAATGAAAACACTACAATTGTATTAGAAGATATACCAGCTCTACTCTTTTTCTGTTTCAACAATCGGCTATATGAATTTATTGGCTAAACACAATATATGAGTTTAGTAGCTAAATACGATATAAGCTTGAAAACTCTTTGCCAAAATAAATGAAATTGATGTACGCAGTCAGCAATTAATATAATTAAAAGAAAAATCAAACCGTCCATTCATAAGATATACTTTTATATCCATTTATCCATTTATTTATTATTTAAATCGAAAAAAAATAATAAAAACATTAACAAACACATTTAATTTAATTGCGATGCCGAGCAACATGATATATCCTCCTAAAATGTTAAAATTTATTAACCACTAACAGCACACCCGTTATTCGTACGGAGTGTATAATTTAAAGAAACTTATAGTTCGCAATCATGTGCAAATTCTGTTAAAATATTAAATTTATTGCTCCTAAAGAGAAGTTTAAGAATATATGTTCTCACTATGCAAAATTATCTTCACGATCAGATCTGAAGAATAAAACATCCTGCCCCCTTTTGCAAGCAAATTTACAGAAGAAAAAATAGGAATTGAATGAATATATGCAACCCCGTACTAATTATATTGTCGCAGATCAGAAAATATGCCAATGTGTTAGTAGAAGATTACCCGTATTACAATATGCGTCTCAAAAATATTTGCCAAAATAAAAGAGATGACGTAATAAATTGAAAACATCAATAATATCCGTACTCTTTATACCAGAAGGTCGTAATTGATTCCAATATATGACAATATATATCAAAACATATGTCAATATACCTGTACTACTTATATTCTCGTAGATTAAAAGATATACACGTGTATTTGTAGAAGATTCGTACAACATACAATATATGAGTTTAAACAATTTTTGTCATAATAAAATAATTGCATAATAACTTGAAAATATCAATAATCCTTGAATCAATAATCCCCGAAAATATAAATAATAATAATTTTTAAACCTGAAGACCGTAATTGATATTATCCAGTCAAAAATGCTATAAGAAAAATCAAATCGTTCTTTTCTAAAATATATTTTTATATCTATTTATTTATTATTCAAATCGAAAAAATAATTATTAAAATTAACAGGTAGATTTAATTTAATTGCGTTTCCGAGTAACATGATATAAGATAGAATCTTATAACATGTTAAATATGTCATGTCTTATAACATAAACTGCGAAATTAAATAACGATTTTGATTTCTCTATACTTCTCATTGTTCCGTAAAAGCTTGTTTTAAATAAACCATGAACCATGGAGATAGATTTGCCTTTTAAATCATGTTTCAAACAATTCATGTTTTCAGAAAGTGACTAATTAACGCAAAAAATCTCCCATCAAACTCAGAGATTAAATTTTAATTCACTTTCAAACGATTTTCAAGCTTTTCGTTTGGATAAACCACGGAGTTAGGTAGTAGAACTCCTAGGAAAAAGTTCCGTTTTTCATTAATATCTCGACAACCCCAGGTCTTAGAAACTCGAAACTTGGACAAAATTTATGGGGGGATATTTCAAGGCTATTCACCAAATTTCATTAAATTCGGTTCAGCCGTTTTTCCGTGACGATGAGACAAACGAAAATTTCGTTTTTTACTAATATCTCGAGAACCACTGGACGTAGAAACTCAAAACACGGATATAATTTTAAGTGGGGCTATTTCTGGGCTACCCACAAAATTTCATCAAATTCGGTTCAGCCGTTCTCCCGTGATGGTGTGACAAACAGACAGACAGACAGACAGACAGACAGACAGACAGACAGACAGACAGACAGACAGATTTTCATTTTTATATATATAGATTTCAAAATATCTTCTCTTTCTATATCTTCAAACATTGTATATTTTTCTTGTAATTTAGAATATTTAGGTTCGTATAAATATTTTGCGCATATATATAGTGCATCAAAATTTAGAAAATCGTAAATCATATTTAACAATAAATTTGTTTTACCTGAACCTGAAGGTCCTGTTATAAGCAATCTAAATGGATATTTAGGTAACAAAGGATGTTGTTTAGGATCAGGTAACTCATCTGGTTCCGTGTAACCTTTAATTTTTATTAATTATATAGGAGTAATTACTCGCTGTAAAAAATAATCTACTCGTTTTAAAAAATAATCTACTCGCTGTAAAAAATTAATATTATATAAATGAACGAATTAGAAAAAGAACGAAAACACAAGTTTATAAAGCAAATAAAAGATTCTAAATTAGTAAAATTAGAAAAAGAAATGAAAAAGAATAGTGAAGATCAACTAAAAGAAAAATTAGGTATTCAAAAAACCTTAGAGGAATTTCATAAACCAGTCACCCAAGAAATTGAAAAATATGAAAAATCAAATAAAGAAGTTGTAAAAAGTATTCAAAATGGTCTAGAAAATATTTCATTTCCGCCTCTTGATTACACATCATATGTTAAACTATTGATGGATAGAGCAGAAGTAAAATATATTTTACAGTGATAGATTTTTGGATATTCCGTTTATCAAAAACGAAAATTTGGAATTACCTTCTGATTTTATAAATAAATCTAAAAATATCTTCATGAAATAATAGCAATGGCTAAAGAAAAGCGAGATACATATAAAAGATTGAAAGGAAATAATACTAAAAATTACAACTATTCTAAAGCTGAACGTGATCTAGAAAAAATTAAGGAATCAGATTATAAAATGGAAATGATGACAAAATATATCAAGGTTTTAGAGATTATGAATATAAGTAAACTTTTATTTTGGTGAAGGTATAGATAAAAAGTATGTATTATTAAAATTAACAGAAAAAATATGTAATGGAAGTAAATCTAAGAAATTGGGTGATCAAATAGTTTTATTGTTAGATATGTTATTAAAAAATGGAGAAATGTCTTATAATGATGTACAACGATATCATAAACAATTTCTCTATTAATAAATGATAAAAAAGAAAATTCATTTGAGTGAAGGCCAGAAAAATAAACTTAAATCAGCTTTTAGAAATAAAGAAAAACTAACATTACAAATAGATAAATCTAAAACTCCTAATCAAGAGATGTATTTAACTAAAACTCAAATTAATCATATTAATGATGGAAAAAGAATTAATATCAGTAAAACGCAATTAGATAAAAATGGAGGATTTTTACCATTTCTAGCAGCACTTATACCCTCTTTAATAACCGCTGCTAAATTTGCAGTTCAAGCATTAGCAACAGGTGCTATATCTGGATTAGCTAGTTCAGCTGTACAAAAAAAGATGAAAGGATCTGGGGGGAAAAAACGTGGAAAGGGAATATATCAACCTTGGGAATTAGTAACAAAATGATTGAAGAAAATACGAAAAATGAAAAAGGATTTAGAGGTGTATTTACCTCCGATTTATTACCTAAAACAATAGGAAAATTTGAAAATGGAATCATTAATTTATATGTATCAACAGGTCCCGGAACTCATTGGGTTTGTCATTATAATGATCCTAAATATAAATATGTGGAATATTTTGATCCATTTGGTAACTATATTCCTGAAAATATTAAAACATTTCTTGTTACATCTAATAAAAAACCAAAAATAGGTCATAAAGATAGTTTTTTACAGAAACCTACATCTGTGAAATTTGATTTATTTTGTATGAAATATATAAGAGATAGGAATAAAGGTATATCAGCTAAAAATGTTCTCAAATCATTTTCTACACAAAAACCCAGTGACTATAATGAAAATTTTGTTCTGTATAAATGATAATATTAAAATCTAAAGGTCATGAGAAATCAGAGGAATTCACTGTAAATTTTTTTACACCTCTTAAATTAAAAAAATTAGCTTTACAGTCATTTTCTATGGAAGTTTCATGGTTTAATATAAGTGAGAATTATGGAAATAACATATTTAGAATATATAAATTAGGCACAGATATAACAATTGTTATCTCAAATGGTAATTATACTGTAAGAGGTTTAAATGAGTATATGATGAAAATATTCGGTAAGGATCCACCTGTGAAATTTGGTATTACTGAAGCAAGACAAAGAATACGTATTAAACTGAAAAAAGGTTGGGTAATTGATTTTACAAAAATTAACTATCATAAAATTATAGGCTTTTTAAAACCGACATGTTGAAGTTATGATGAAGAAACAGAGGTGGAAGGTGAACATATAGCTGATATATCCAATGGAAATGATAATATTTATATTCATTGTGATGTTGTAAACGGATTTTTAATAAATCAATCTAATTCAGAAGTCATTTATTCTTTCACTAATAAAAATCCACCGGGTAGTATAATTTCAAAAGAATTTAATAATTGGATATATTTTCCTGTTAAAACGGATCCGGTTGAAAGAATAAAAATGAGGATTACTAATCAAAAAGGTGAATTAATTGATTTAAATAAAGGAGCTGTAGAATGTAATTTTATTCCTATTTATGAGGATAACAATTTCTTCATAAATAAATGAATAAACATAGATTATATAGAAAAAGTAAAAAAATACAAGGTAAGGTTTTGTTGAAAACTGAAGCTATTATTGAAGCACGGAATAAATTAAATGAAATATTTTCAATGAAAAAGAAAGGAGGTGGTTTAAAAATTCTTCCTAAATAAATGCAAAAGATTTATGATTTGCGAGATACTCATTATTATCATAATGAGCAAATTAAAAGTTATGAATTAAGAGAAATTCATCAAAAGAATATAGTTCAGATGAGAATGCCACCTATGTTTTTCATATTAATGATACTAAAGTAAAATTTTATATTCTAGAGGATATCTTGAACAAAAATAAAAAATTACAAAAAATGATAAATCATCCATTGGAAACGAAAATGTGAGTCTGGTAAATAGCGGAGGTTTTATCAAAACTTTAAAAGTACATATGGGAGATACTGAAATTGAATCAAATACACAGTCAAATTTTTCAATCATGAATCATGCTTTAAGATTAACTCGTTATACTCCTGATTATACAACATCACAAGCTCAAGATGAATTTTTTTATCTAGATACAGCTGATTCAACTGACCGAAAAGAGTTAAAATATGAAGGTACTTTAGAATATACTACTAAAATAACTGAATTTTTTAATAATTTGAAAATGAATAAAGATTATTACGAAGGATTCGTAAAGAGATGGGAACTAACGAAAGATAGAAATATCATTAAAATATGGACACCTTTAAAATATATATTCGATTTCTTTAGAGAATATGAAAAGGTAATTTCTGGTTTTGAAGTGAAAATAGAAATTCAAAGAAATGAAAATAAGGATATGGTATATACTGATATCGAAAATATTAATTATAAGGTAGTTGTTGAAGGTTTAACCTTACATTTACCTTATATAGAATTTAAAAATTCTGCAGAAAGCGTGTTTATGGAATCATTTTTATCTGATAAAGATATAGAGGTAAATTGGGATCGATATGGATTTAAGATGGTAGGCCCCTATAAAAGTGATAGTGGATCTGTCACAGCAACAAAAGCCTCCGATGAAGTTTTAGGTGTCTATGTTATTCCTCAGTACGTTGAAAGAGATGGTAATTATGAAAAAAATAATATGATATTTGATAATATAGATATGACTGAATGCTGGTTGATGTTTAATAATAAACAAATCCCTCTTATGCGTTACAAAACGAATTTTACCAATGAAGATTATAATAGAGTGTATGAGGCTCTTTTACATGCGGGATTAAATGATATTAATACAGAAACAGGATAATTGATAAATAAGAAGAATGTTGGAGAAATGTATACTACTTCTTATTTTGATTTATCAAATCATGATAATTATACCGATTTAAATAATTTAGATATTGAATTTAATTGGGAGAGATTAATGAATACTCAAATGGAATATAAGTTTTATTTTATTTTTAAAGAAAGAAAAAGATGTTTTATAAATTTGAAAAATAAAACTATAACAATGGTTAAGTGTTTAAAAACATAATGCTATAATAAATGAGTGCTTATCATTCACCTTATGATGATCAAATGAAAGAAGAACCTATTGGACCTCCTGGTATAGGTTTCAAATTAATGGATGATGGAAATTATGATATGGAAAATAGAATTTTAAAAAATTGTGAAAATCTTATAGATGATTTAGATTTAACCACTAAAAGTTTCGTTTTGAATAAAATAGAGTATAATCATTTTGAATTGAAAGATCTTATGGAAACTAAATATGATGAGGGTTTTTTATCCTTTACTGAAGAAACAGGCAAGGGAATAAAATAATTAAATGAAACAACTTTACATTCTTTAGAAGGAAAAGTTTACGATGCAAAAGGAAAAAGAATAGGAAATGTAGCAGATCCTAAAGATGATAAAAATGTTGTGAACAAAAGATATTTTGAAAAAAATTCGTTAATATTACAGAATGATAAATTTTATGGAAAAATTAAAATAATTACGAATGTTTCAGAACCTGAAAATGATAACGATGCTGTCAATAAAATATGTTTAAACAATATAGATATCTGGGTTACCATAGAAAATGATTTTCATACTTTTACAAATGGGGGATTTAAAAAAGTAAATTTCAACATGATGAGTTCTAAATTACTGGATCAAAAGATGCGATTATCTACAGATATGTATATGAAAATTTCCATATATTTAATAGATATGGATATAAATAATCCTCTAGGAAGAAGATATAGATATGATAAAAGTCTAGATACACTGATAACACTAGAAATCAACGGTAAAGCAATTTTAAAAGTAGGAATGAGCCATAAAGATTCAGTAACTTGTTTTGCCAATGGAAAACGCGACGATATTAGTACATTATTGATATTACCTGAGGGTTTTTCAAACACTTTAAAACCTTATATGTATATTGAAAAAATCCCTTTTTAAAATATGTTCACCATTAAATGGATATCGATTGGAATGAATTTTCCAGAAATAATTTATCTGAAGATGTAATTAGAAATCTGAAAGATCATGTAAATTGGGATTTAATTTTTCAATATTCATCACTGTCTGAATCTTTTATTGAAGAATTTGCTCAACCTGATGATTGGCCTAAAATTTCTAAATATCAAAAATTATCAGAAGATTTTATAGAAAAATGTATAGATAAAGTAGATTGGGTAAACATTTCTCAATATCAAACTTTAAGTAACGAATTTATCATAAAATGTTCTGATTATTTAGATTTATATAAAGTAGCAATATTTCAAAATCTTTCAGAAGAGACCATGAGAGAATTAAAAGATGATTTAAATTGGATGTATATAGCTAGATATCAGACATTTAGTGAAAATTTTATAGAAGAATTTATGGATAAATTAGATTTTTGTTATTTGATTAAATACAAATTTGATCTATTACCTGATCACTTTTTTAATGTTCATTGGAAAAAATACAAGCGATACAGATGAGTGAATTAAATAAAAAGTTTGGTCATTATGAAGAAGAACCTTATAGAGAAAAAATTATTGAAGAGATTTGTGAAGTAAAAAAAGTCTTGAAAGAATGTGTTTATCTTTTGAGAACTAACAAAGATGAAAAAATAAATATTTTATAAAAATGTTTCTAAATAAATGTATGCTATATATAATAATGGTATAAGAAAATAATTTATATCTTTCTTAAATATAGAGAATCCTACTGGAGTGATTTCTATTTCTTTATTAAATTATAATGCACTTGATGGAATAGAAAATTTAACGAATTTAAAAGAATTAGTTTGTGGAGTAAATAAATTAACGTCACTTAAAGGAATAAAAAATTTAACTAATATAAAAGAATTATATTGTGAGGGAAATAAATTAACTTCACTGGAAGGAATAGAAAATTAAAAAAATTTAGAAAAATTATATTGTGTAGGAATAAATTAACTTCACTTGAAGGTACAGAAAATTTAACTAATTTAAAAGAATTAAATTGTGGAGGAAATAAATTAACGTCACTTGAAAGAATAGAAAATTTAATAAAATTAGAAAAAATTTATTGTGGAGTAAATAAATTAACGTCACTTGAAGGTATGAAAAATTTAATAAATTTTTGAAAAATTATATTGTGGAGTAAATAAATTAACGTCACTTGAAGGAATAGAAAATTTATTAAAATTAGAAAAATTAGGTTGTGGAAAAAATAAATTAACTTCACTTGAAGGAATGAAAAATTTAACGAATTTAAAAAAATTATATTTTGGAGAAAATAAATTAACTTCACTTTCAGGAATAGAAAATTTAATAAATTTAGAAGAATTAGATTGTAGAGATAATAAATTAACTTCACTTGCAGGAATAGAAAATTTAATAAATTTAAAAGAATTATATTGTGTAGGAAATAAATTAACGTCACTTGAAGGAGTAGAAAATTTAACAAATTTAGAAGAATTAGATTGTAGAGAAAATGAATTAACGTCACTTGAAGGTATAGAAAATTTAACGACTTTTGTAGAATTAGATTGTAGAGAAAATGATATTACATCTCTAAATGAATTAATATTTTTGTCCAGTATATATAAAGTATGGTGTGATGAAGATAAAATAAATATACGCCCGATTTTAAGAAGACGATTATTTCATAATAATGTATATAATGACTCTCAAAATGTGCATAATACATATATTCAAAAATCTTTGAGAGAGACTATCATAAAATTATTAAATACAGAAATTAAATATGATTTAGATGAATGCATTAAAGAATTAGGTATAGATATTAAAAGACACTTACTAGAGGAAGAATTTCATAATATTAAATTTAGAGAGATATTAGTTGTTGTGTTTAATAGAATTTTAAAAAATGAGAATGAAAACGAAATAATAAAAGTGTTAAAAGATTAACTAAAGAGGGTGATGATAAATGTTTTGTTGGGAAAGTAACTAGAATAATTAATGTACTAAATGGATTTGATCCTGATGTTTCTATTACAATTTCTGATAATGAACAAAAAAATATTATAGCTGAAAAAATCTTTAAAGAGTCAGAGTCTGATGAAGAATACAGAGAAAAACTCAAAAAAGAGATGGAAGAAAGAGGTTTTACAGATTATGAAGAAAGGATGGATTTATAAAAAATGTTGTAAAATTCATTTCTTTAATTCTTCTAAAAAATTATATTTTCACTGTATTTGATATATTTAAACCCACATGAAAGTTATATATAACATCTTTCTTTATTCTAGCATAATATAGATAAGGATGATCATCCTTACCTGAATATATTATTTGTAATAATAATATACTTTATTTTTTATATAACTATGAAATTTCAGGAAAGTATAAATATGGATTTAATGTTTGAAATTAGATGGTTTAAATTTTTACTTATAAAAAAAGTTTACTAATAAATGGAAGAGTTCAATAGACACAGAGGATATCCCAAAACGTTTAAATTAAAAGATTAAATCCTGGGAAATATGATCTGATATCATTAAGTAAAATTATTACTAAATATGGAGATTCATTAATCGTAAAGTTAGATGTGGAAAATGAAGAAAAAGAGTATTACCTTGCAAAAAAACATGGAAAACTTTCTGATGAATCATTATAAAAAATCAATAAAGGAAGATATATATTTAAGTATTCGGGTATGATTGATGATAAATACGAATATGAATTAGAGAAAGCTTAATCATTTTCTTATTATTAATAAAATATTAAATTTTATATTTTTAATCTCGTTTTCAGGGGGGTGCGTCATCCCCCACTGGATTTGCACCGTAATGTATAAAATATAGTATATTATTTGTAATTATCATTTTTTTTTATCTTTCAAAGGAAACCATGTATCAAAGAACCAATTTCCTAAATGTAATTGATAATCTTTAGATTTTATATAATTTATAATATCTAATTTATTCTCAATATTATATTCTTTTTTATATTTATCATAGTCTTTTTTAATCGTTCATATCCTATATTATTCTATTTTAAAAAGATATCATGTTCATTTTCTGAGACGATCCAATTTTGGGATCGTGTCAAATCATCAATAAATCCCATAAATTCTAATATATTTAGAGTTATTAATATATCTTCTTTATTATCTAAACTTGACCAGGTCAGGTCCTCTTTTTTAATTTTGACATTTTCATATTTTTATAATTCTTTTTAATTTTATAAAAAAATGTTTAGGGGATTTAAAAGGGGGGGGGGTCTCAACCCCACCCTTTAAAAACAGAGCATTTTTAATATATTAGAGGGCTTCCATTCATTTGGAGCTCTTCTTTCTCACGCATTTATTTTAAATAATTCACTGTGTAATCATACTTTTAATATGTATAAATCTAGTTTTTTAACTAAAAAAGTTCAGTAATTCACTGTTAAAATTTGTCTAAATGTAAAAAAGGTATATATACACCTTTTTTAGCTATAAAAATCATGTTTTTAATATTAAAATGGATTGAGAGAACTTTTTTTTTTAAAGAAAAAAGATAAATAAGCTATAAAATCATGTTTTTAGTGTAAAAAATATGTGTGCGTTCATACGTGCATATAGACACTACTCACCCTATAATGTAGAACATTATACTAAAAAGAATCCTTTAAATATTTTGTAATACACTATATTGTACTATCTGCTGACGCGGTGGTTGAGCGATCCAGGCAAGCATTTCCTTGTGCTCGCTCGGCTGAAGGGTTGTGGGTTTGAGTTCCACCTGCGCGCATGGCTGTTGTGTTGTTAGACGCAGTGTATTCCGCCCCACTGGTGCTCCAGGGCAACTTCAAGTGACGGCTAAATGGTTCACGATGCTGGCCTACGAATGATGTGTTGGCGAATGATACGTATCATTTTAGGTATCCTCCACAACGAGAAATCACAGGGTGTGAGATCTGGGGATCTCGCAGGCCAGTCATGTGTGCAATCACCTCCATGCATAAGTCATCTCCATGGCTTTAGCTGCCGCAACCCCTCGAGTGTTGAGAGATTGAACTAATTTTTTTTCATGCCACACAAAATCCCCCACCACTGTGAATATTAATCTGCAAACCGCATGTCTTTGCGACCCATAGATATTTTTATAACGTTTTACTTTTACTCCGAACTTTGGAATCACCCGGTATATATATATATATATATATATATATATATATATATATATATATATATATATTGTACCGTCTGCTAAATTTCTTTCAAACGTACGGTTAAAACAACAATTGCATAACAAAATATCTTTGTATCAGCTTGCCAATTATAAATTAGAATTGGAACTACTATCGATTTTATCCAGCCCCCTTACTTCAAATAGTCGAACACTCAGATTGTGTAAATTTCCAACTCTTAATTAATTGTTTCCTCCAGGAATCGTTCTACATTTGCAAATAGAACTCAGTTGTTAGATAACTTTTCAGCACCCCATTAGTCTCCATAAATTTACAATTCAAGAATTGTACTATTTACTTCACAGCCAAATTATTCGTAGAGGGGAAATACACATATTCTTTCTACAGGATGGCTCCTAATGGATACAAGTATAGGATATTCAAATTGAATTTGAGGTTGCCATCTTTAGTATACAAGGACAGATAATTGGCTGAGGAACTTATAGTGTAAAACTTTGCCTGTTTATCCGGAGACCAGTCGTTTGAATCCTTGATGAGACCTGTGTTTTATCACGTTATTTAGTGTTATTTATATCACTTGGAAAGTTATACACAGAGAATGATAGATTTTTAAAGCACCTAAGTTGACATTTTACCATTAGAGGATGCTTTATAATAGTACTTTCAACACATAGGGAGTTTTCATAGACAGGATGATATCCTGTATAAAACAGAAGAAATATGAGGAGGTCGATTATATATGAAGTTGCATCTCGATTATAAATATGAAGGAAGAGAACGTAGGGGTCGGAGTCTCAGGTAGAAAGAAAAATTATAGTACTTGTGCCTGAATGGATAGAGCTTCGACTGGGTATAGCGATGTTTTGATTCCCTTTTAAAACACAAATATAGGGGTGGGACAGCCCAGTGGTTAGACGCATGGATTTCACCCGGACGACCCTAGTTCGATTCCCGGCTCAGCCCAGATAGTCCACGTGTCCACGTGCCGCACGGGCACGTTAAATATGTGGATTCGTATAGCAATGTTGTGATTCCCTTTTAAGACACAAATACAGGGGTGGGACAGCCCAGTGGTTAGACCGCATGGATTGTACCCGGACGATCCGAGTTCGATTCTCGGTACTGTCCAAACTGTCCAGGTGTTCACGTGGAGTACGGGCACGTTAAATGTATGGATTCGTAAATCCTTTCCGAAAGGCTGCTGGTGGGGAGCGGAGGGTGCTATCTCTCTGGATGCTTTCTCCCACTGGGTTCCGGTCTAAATTTGGTGGCGCATCACGGCCGTCCAAACAAACCTTACACCTACGGGTAGTTCGGACAGGTCAGTCTGTCGGGTAGGTCAAAGAAGAAAAAATACTTCTTTAAATATATTAATACACTAGGATGGTTTATTTCCTGTATACACAGGAACAATAATTTAATTGGGTCAATAATATGGACTTTGGAACTTAAACATATGTATCTGTTGAGGAACTCCAAAAACTATCATACCGTTTCTCACAGATGTCTTTGTGTCAGCCTATCTACATGTAACTAGGAAATGTAATTTTAAATTAAAGTAAAAAAGCCTTTATTTTTTCTTTTAAATATTATGTACTAGCCCTCATACAATTATAGAGTACATAAAGTTAGTGCAAATTAAATAGTAATGTTCCCAGGGTATTAAAATTCGTTAAAATTAATAAAATATTTGATTGTGCATAACCTCTCAAAGCCCCCTCCCACCGGGGACATAAAATACTGAAACTCGAAGGGCTGAAACTTATTAAAAGATAAGATGTGGGCAGCACAGGACTTTCCTTAAATAATGCAATGAATTTACTTTTTTAACGGTAAGAAAGTGATGAAATAATCCACAGCACAGTGTTTGTAACGTTGAAGGCCCAGACCACACGACCAACCCAGGGGGTTTATGGTATCAAGTTGTGTGGCCGGAGTGTTTGTAACGTAAAATTGTTCATTTGGCGCTTTTCCGGATGACAACATTTAAAACTATTTTGCATCCAATTAACTTATATTTTACGCAACTCTCAATTAACAATTATTAATATTGATATCATCCTCAATAAGTAATATAATCCATATATTTAAATATTTTAAAAATAAATTTATCAATTAGGCATCATTTTCATTACCTTGGGATCATTTATGCAATTTTGACGATATTTTTGTCAATGTGGGATTAAATATCACCAAGTTGGCTATATTTAGAAGAGCATTTCTTATGAAAGGTATGTCCATCATATAACGGAATTAAAAATTTGCGAAACATTGCATCCCATTTGGCGTCATTTTTAACAATTTAGTGATATTTTTATCAATTTGATAACATTTTTATCAATTTGGCAACATTTAAAGATGTCACCAAGTTGGCAATATGCCGCCAACATACGTCACCAGAATTCCGCCAAGCATTCCAAAATAATGAATTGTCATCAATTAGTTGTCATTTTCATTGATTTAGAGTCATCCTTATCAATTTGGCGACATTTTTTTTATCAATTTGGCGACACTTTTACCAACTTGGCGACATTTAAAAGTTCGCCAAGTTGGTGTATTCTGCCAAAATGTCGTCATGCATTATGGTTGGAGAAATAGGTTATTCTTAAAGTAGATAAACGAATAATGGCGTCCAAATACAAAACTATGACACAAAGTATCTTCTCTTATATTAGGTTGTAATATTCTTTCCATGATATTGAATTTTGTCAATTAGTCTTCATTTTCATTGATTTAGCATCATTTTTATCAATTTGGCGATATTCTTGTCAATTTGGCAACATTTAAAAACTAGCCAAGTTGGCGATATTCCGCCAAATGAGTCGCCAAAGATTCGCCAAGCATTGTGGATGCAGAAACAGTTTATTCTTATAATAGATAAACGACTAATGGCGTCAAATTAGAATGCTATTTCCTAAACTGTCTTCTCTCGTGAATGGAACGATCTAGATCTACGAGAATGATGATAATAAATTTATCGCATAATATTACATATGAAAAGACAACAAATTTTACAAAAGTTAATGCTTTTTATGAATTTTTATGTGATTTTTTGATAAATTTATTTGAAAAATTTGAAAGATCTTGGGAACGGTTTATGCTAGCGTTCTAATATTTGTGTCAATCGTTTTCTAATGAAAAATTACATTAGAAATGATTATTTACGTAACTTTATTGAATATTTTAATTTTTTTATGATTTTTTCCAAAATTTCATTTCAAAATTTAGGTGGGTTCTGAACATATGATTACGTGTAAAACCAATAGGCTTCCAGTATTCACTGATTGTGATTTTTGAACCAAATTTTGTTCGAATCGCTTCATTCGTTTGTGAGATAGCGTTCCCAAGGTCTCACTGACACACACACACAGACATTACCTCGAAAACGTCTGATTCGTGTTCAGGGATGCTTGAAACGTGTTCTGTCGAAAACTCGAATTCGAATTTTCGAACGCGTCACGATGCTTTCCTTACACATTATACTATGTACAGGGTGGCCATAATTAAAGTAAAGGTGATTAGACCCCGATAGTGAGAAAACTGTTGGGCCAAACTCAACCAAATTTCCAGTATATACTATTTAGACGATGAAGTTTAGATTTTTAAAAGAATAAAAAATATTTCGGATTTTTGCCACTGCAGACAAAGTGGCGTTGTAAGGTCCATTTTTGGAGTAAACTAGGCATAGGAAGTACAGAAAGTTAACATTTCACATGCTTTTGATATATGCATTTGATTAACAGTTTACATGCATTTGATATTGACATCACGTTTTACATTCGCATTTGCACTTACATTTTATCAAACATTTTAAAAATCCTGTCTCCCATATGCGGTAGTGCGTTGTAGTAAATATGCAGATTTTCAAGGAGAAAATGGGTGGCAATGCAAAACGTTATGCAAATTCTAGTCAGCTGACACTGACGTCATTAGTACCTACTACTAGTTTTGAGGAAGAATGTGTCGGAATCAATGACGTGCTACATTTTTACGATTGTGCTTTGCTGTTAAACGTTCGTTATCCTAATATTACGTGACCGTACTTTGCTAGTGAAACTTCAACGTCAGCTGACTACAATTTGCTTAACGTTTTGCATTACCATCTCTTTTCTCCGTGAAAATCTGCATTTTTACTACAACGCCTACTGCGTATGCGAGACATGATTGCTAAAATTTTTGATAAAATGCAAGTGCAGATGTGAATATAAAATGTAATGCCAATATCAAAATGCATGTAAAATGTTAACTTTCTATACTTCCTATTCCTATTTTACTCCAAAAATGGACCTTAGAGCGACACTTTGGCAAAAATCCAAACTATTTTTTTTCTTTTAAAAATCAAAGCCCTATGGTCTGAATAGTATTTACTGCAAATTTGGTTGAGTTTGGCCCAACAGTTTTCCCCCTATCGGGCTCTAAATACCTCTACTTTAACTATGGCCATCCTGTATATAAGGAAAGTAAAAAGTTGCATCTTAATTTTCAAGCGTGTTATTTTATATCTCTTTGATGTACACTATATGATTAAAAGTATCCGGACACTTTGGATATCAGAATGTTTTTCAAATTTCTAAACAAATACTTGGCGAAGTGTTCTGTAACTTTGGCGATGAACATGCTTGAACGCATACTTTCCAGTAAAGTTTCGGTGACTTGTGTATTTAGTGGACCACCAAGATATTGAACAAGGGAAAAAATGTATTTGACCATCCTGTATCATAAAAAGCTGCAAATAATTTATAACTTTCACAAAATAGTTAACTAGATTTGTTCAATGTGTATAAGCATTTTCCTAAAACAAAAACGTATATTCATGAGGATATAAATGTTTCTTTAAAATACACCAAGTTTTGTTCAATGTTTTTTGCTTACAATATCCATAAGTATCAATAAAATTTGAGGAACCTTCCAGAACATCTGTCAACGTCCAAGAAAATCAGTATACTTCAATTGAAAACAAAAACATTGAATATACGTTGAGATATAAGCATTTGAAGAAACTAAGTTTTTACTGCGCAGGCGCGAAACATAGCGATAGTTTTCTTTCGTGATTTTGTAGAGCATACTGTAGAGAAACTTCTATAAAAAATCTACTGGAATATCGTGAAAATTTAAGATATCGACTATATAGTGATCAGTTTTTCTTTGATTCTCTGAAATTACTTGGATGATAAGGGGGGTTCCACAAATTGACATTTTAAATCGTAAATCATAGGATAGTTAAACTGGAGTAAATACAATTAACTTATATACTAAATACATATAAACGATCTGATCAAAACTATCCGGACACCGGTATGCTTTGCTTCTCTTTCAGAAAAGTCACAAATTAGTGTGAAGTGGGGCCACTTTTTGCTACAATCACGGCTGCCACTCTATCAGGGAGGCTATCCACTAGTTTCCGGAATGTTTCAGCAGGAAATGCATGTCATTCTTTAAAAAGAATACTTGTCAGCTCTGCCGCAGATGTTGACCGCGCTCTGCCGCGCGTTTTGACCTAACTCGCAGTTGACGTTCCAATTCATACCATAGGCGTTCTATGGGATTGTGGTCTGGACTGTGAACAGGTCAGTCCAATTCCTCAACATCCATGTCAGGAAACCAGCTCTGAACAGCCCGTGCTTTATGGACAGGAGCACGATCTTGTTGAAACAAGAATGGACCTGCTCCAAACTGTTGTCACAATGCAGGCAGCATATAATTGTCTAAAATATCGAGATATCCTTCCGTCTTCAGAGTTCCCTACAGAGGAATAAGAGAACCAAGCCCGAACCATGAGAAACAGCCCCAAACCATTATGCCTCCATCACCAAACTTAACTTGTGGCACAATGCAGTCACGTAAAAGGTGTTCACCCGGCATTCTCCACATACAGACTCTACCATTGGATTGCCATAGAGTGTACCCTGATTCGTCGTTCCATAACACTTGACGCAGTTGCTGAAGGCTCCATTTTTTGAGCGCTTTACACCACTGTAAGCGAAGATTGGCATTGGTTTCGGTAATGCTTGTATTATATGCAGCTGCTCGTCCATGAAAACCAAGACTTCACAGCTCCCGACGAACTGGCATTGTGCTGACGTTGCATCCAGAGACTTCCTGAAATTCCGAACAAAATATTTCCGCGGCTTGTATGGGGTTCGCTTTCACAACTCTCTTCAGTACTCTGCGGTTGCTTTCTACTGGACGGAATGGTCGACCAGGTCGTGCATGCACAGTTGTAGCGCCTGTACGTTTCTACTTCACGATAACATCATTTACGGTGGAACGGGCCACTCGTAACATGACAGAAATCTCTCGGACAGATTTTCCACAGCTGTGGCAACCAATCACTTCACCACGTTCAAACTCATTTAGATCGCGTTTTCCTTCCATTTTCTTTTTTTGGCTTTGAAATTGAATTTGTTAACTCATATTATTTGTTTTATACTTGTCTGAGAACTAGAAATTTGACGTCACGGGCAGAATTCACCACGTACAGGGGTGTCCGGAGACTTTTGATCATTATTTGCATAAAAATGGACTAGTTCATTTTCAAAACTGTGGTGTCCGACGAATTTGTAAAATATCAATTCGTGGTAACCTCCTTACCTCCTTATCATCCAGCTACTTTCAGAGAGTCAGAGAAAACTGATCAGTATATGGTCCATATATTTGTGAATTTTCATGATATTTCAGTGAATTTTTTATAGAAGTTACCCTACAGTTTTCACTACAAAATCATGGAAGAAAACTATTGCTATATTTCGCACCTGCGCAGTAAAAACTTAGTTTATTCATATGCTTATATCATATATTCAATGCTTTAAGTTTCAATTGAAGTATAATATTTTTCTTGGCCGTGGACAAATGTTCTGTAAGTTTCGTGAAATGTGATTGAAACCTATGGATATTGTAAGCAAAAAACGTGTAACAAAATTTATTTTTCTTTTAAAGAAACGTTTATATCTTCATGAATATACGTTTTTGTTTTACGAAAATTCTTATACACATTGAACAAAGCTAGTTAACTATTTTATGAAAGTTACAAATCATTTCCAGCTGTTTATGATACAGGGTGGTCAAATATTTTTTCCCCTTTTTTAATATTTTGGTGGTCCCCTAAAGATACAATTCACCAAAACTTTATTGGAAAGTGTGCGTTCAAACATATTTTTCACATCACACACTCTTCGCCAAGTGTTTTATTAAAAATTTGAAAAACATTCTAACATCCATAGTGTCCGGATACTTTTGGTCATATGTGAAGCGAAGCAAGTATTTTTTAAGCAAGATATATCTTCGTCAAATGTATGCCGTTTAATTTGTAACTGAAATTAAATTGGCAAGAGTATTTCTATAGCTATACAAATCAAAATTTATTAAAAAAGTTGCATCTTAATTCTTAAGAGGGTTAGTTTCCCTGTTTTCGATGCATGTGTATGAGTTTCGAAGCAAAATATACCTTCATCAAATATATTTCGATTACATTGCAACTGAAATCAAATTGACAAGATGTTTTCTATAGCTAAACATATACCGCCTAGTGAGATATAATCAGATAAAATTCTGATTTATAAATCAAAATATAAAAAAAACTACATTTACTTGTTTGACAATAATGGATTGAAAATGTAACAGGGTTAACTGAATATTTAAAACCAACGTAAGTATTTAAAAATTCCTAATGTTTATGTTTGTCAAAAACTGAAATTAACAATCCTTAAAAACTTCACAGCTTTGACTTAAACAAAAAATAACTTTTAAAAATAAAAGTTTTTTTTAACAATATATGGTACTCTGCGTCAAAAATAGCCATTTCAATCGAAAATCGTACCAATTGCGTTTTGTTCATGGTCCAGTTTCATCCTTCTATCGGGCTATCGGGGTAATTAGGAAGGATTGTGAAGCACTTTATAGCACCTATTTTATCTTTTCCGGAGGGGAAGGGCAAAAATATAGTTCCTTTAGGTTTCGTCCAGTGATTGATACTATATATTCAGCCTTCTAAGTCACCGTGGAGCTGATCTACTATATCGAAATACTCTTCAAAAAACTCCATAATATTCGTCACGGCGGAACAAAAATCCGGCTACTTTATGTTCTGTCCAATGCTCGAAATTATAAGCATGCAAAGATTCATCTTTCTAGGTTACCAGAGGCTTCTAGAGATTCTGAAAGGGCTTAAAATTAATATTTTCTATGCAACTGGGGAGAGGGGCTAAATCGGAAATCTGGCTTCGTTAATGTTCTGTCCTGTGGCTGATACTATTAGTGTGCAAAGAATCAGCCTTATAGGTTACAGGATGGTCTTCTAAAAGTTCTATAATGACAAAAGCATGTTTGACAATTTTTATATAGATTTTTATCTTTCCACATACCTGTTTTAATTTTCACATACATTCTATTAATTGTAGAATTGTATTAGAACGGACTTCATGTTTAACTTGCGTGGCTTTTAAACACACCCTTATCTAAAGACAGAAGCCATTTCAACGGGAATTTTGTATACCAAGATTTATTCATGCATATGATGTCGCAATTTATAAGTCTATTCAGGTGAAAATGTCAACAGTAAGGATTCTTATATAAATATTTGAAGCCCTAAAATTTACTTATCAATTGCCTGGTTTTGGAAATAAGTGAAATAAAATTTTGTCATACAAAGAAATCACCCCAGACACGAATTCATATCCTTTTTTAGGGCTCTATGGATGTGATTTCAGAAATTTCATTGGAAGGGGAAAATTTAGTGCTGGAAATTCAGAATTGCTGAAGAAAATGTTGCACGCATGTTTGAATTCTGAAAGTTTTCAAAATTTTATTATTTTAAATTGTGTTTTGACTGGGATTATAAAAAATTTGGGCTATTTTTACTTTCCTTATATACATAATGTATAAGGAAAGTATTGTGACGGGGTCGAAAATTCGAATTCGAGTTTTCGACGGGAGAGCACGTTTCAAGCATCCCTGATCACGAATCAAACATTTTTGAAGTGATGTCTGTGTGTGTGTGTGTATGAAAGTATGTGTGTGTGTGTGTGTGTGTGTGTATGTGTGTCAGTGACTCTGTGGAGACGATAACTGATGAACGAATGGACCGATTTGAACCAAATTTGGAACAAAAATTACAATCTGTAAACACTGGAAGCCTATTGTTTTTATACGCTATCGAATGTTCAGAACCCCCCTAAATTTTCGAATGAAATTTTGAAAAAATCGTCAAAAAATCAAAACCAATAATAAAATTACGCAAATAGACATTTCTTATGTAATTTTTCATTAGAAAACGATTGACATAAATTTTAGAACGCTAACATGAACCGTTCTCGAGACATTGCACATTTTTCAAAAAAATTATTAAAAAGTCATATAAAATAGAAAAAATAATATATCCTATTGAGAAACATGTTCACTTTTCATATATAATACCATGCGATAAATTGGGTGACATCATTCTCGTGGATCTAGCTCGTTCCATTCATGAAAAAAGATACTTAGAGTAATACTTTTGCATTTGAACGCCAATTTATCTGCTGTAAGAATAACTTATTTCTTCGTCCATAACGCTTGGCGAGATTTTAGCGACAAAATTGGCGGAATGTCGCCAACTTGGCGACTTTTTGAAATGTTGCCAAATTAACGAAAATCTCGCCAAATGGATAAAAATGACGCTAAATCAATGAAAATGACGACTAATTGTCGAAAATTCAATATATTGGAAAGGATATTAGTATCTACTACAAGAAAAACCTATCTGTTTTACTGTAAAAGTAATAAATTCATTTCATTATATAAGGAAAGTCATGTGTTGCCCACATCAGATTTTTTTATTTTTAATTCCAGCGAAAACATCGAAATTTGTTTGAAATTATATATTTTTTAACATGACAGCATAGGACAAAATTTGACGCACTCATGCTTAAAATGGTTTATCCATATCCCAATGATCACCAGACTTCATTGTTTCAGACATTGTTGTGAAAGATAGCCATGATACAATTTTATTTGTTTGTCCTCCTCCCCCCATGTGAGGCAATTTACACCCCGCGGGAGTACATGTATGGTATCAATCGAAATATTTTTGTCAAGCCTTTAAGAGGGAAGCATAACAGGTAAACACGTATAGTTCTACTCATTTGAACCCACGATATCAATTTTTGAAAATTTTTCTTGTAACATTTGAAACAAAAATTTAATTCTGGTAAGAAAAAGTCGAGTGGGGGCACGCTCCTGTAAATTTTAGAAACAATCTGTTTGCCATTTAGTTGGTTGTGATGAGATAGATGTAACAAGAGCAAAAACTAATTTTAGCAAGCCGATACATGCTATGAAATTATGATGCTATCTAATAATAAATACAATTGTCATAATTCCTCTACATATAACAAACGTTAAATCACCTATATCACAACAATTGTCATACTTAATAAAGCAAGATATCTTTGGGTCTGTGCAACCTGTAGTGGAAATTTATGCGTCGTATGGCCGTGAAATTTAATCGAAGCAATAATCCAATCTTAGTTTCACATTATAATAACTGCAGACCTAAAACCATTGTGACTCCACGGGAAAGCGCTGTAACGCCATAATTAAGGTTAAATGTTACACAACTAAGTATTAACTGACATGGTGAGAATTTCTGTATATATCACTTTTTATATGTATTTTACTTTTTTTCCTTATAAATGCTGTCATGTTAAAAAATAATTCTTAAATATAATTGCAATACCATCTTGATTAAATTAACTTTCCATTGATATATACTTTTATGGTGTGCGTACATAAAAAGTTGTCTTATGAGCCATCAAATCTCAGAAATACGCTCTTTCCAAAAGGTTTCCACAATTTTGACCTCTACTGTATATATATTTTTTTAATCTGAAAATTCTGAAAAAACAGACATATCCCCCAATTCAAATTCACTCGTACTTTGTCAACTCTCCAACTGAATGATGACTTCCTTATATCCTCCCGAATTTTTAGACAGAGATGGCATTTTCGAAGCTAATCAGTATTTCTGGAATATTCTAGTGGATTCAAAATCTCGTTCAAAGGCACAAAGTTGCCGATATTTCGCCAAATCTGACACCCACAACCTGAAAAATTCGCCAAGGTACAGTAAATCTACTTTCATGTAAAACAGTGTTTGCCTGGAAAAGTGTTGTTTCCATGCTGGGAGGCAAAGTTCTGTAAAACTTTTACATATTCGTAGCAGCATAGATTATAAAGTCATCGAAGAAACAATTCCAAAAATATATTCTTATTTTACATGATATGTCTTTTCGTACCATGCGACAAAATTGAGATATTAGAAACATTACTCAACGATGAGTTTTGTGACTATATAACCATACATGATTATACAACAGGAACAAAGATCCAAGTCAAAAAATATAAGAGCTTACTCAACGATGAGTTTTGTGACTATATAACCATACATGATTATACAACAGGAACAAAGATCCAAGTCAAAAAATATAAGAGCTTACTCAACGATGAGTTGTGTGACTATATAACCATTCATGATTATACAGGAACAAAGATCCAAGTCAAAAAATATAAGAGCCCCGCACACAATACTCATCTAATACAGCCTGTGTAACAATCATCAAGCTCGCACCGGAGCAACGCCTGGCCACTGCTACAATCGACGAATGTTGAAATGCAGACCCGAATTCCTTACGAAAATTAGTACAACTGATCGAATCCGGTTTAGATCAATTGCATAAGATCCGACATGAACTCTATAAGCGTATAAGCCGCTGATTCATATGTATACAATGTCATTGCATGTAAAAATTTTCTGGTAGTTATATATTATTTTAATATACTGCAGTGACCAAAATTATGAAAACATTTTGGAAAAAGTGCATTTTTGAAGTATGATGGGTCATAACACCAGTTTTTTACCAATACCATAAAATTATATATCAATGGAAATATAATTTAATCAAACTTGCGTTGCAATAACATTTGTTCAAGTATCTGTATTATATCAAAAGTTATAGCCAAATACCCAGAAAAAAGAAGCACAACATGCTAAGGTTTATATGAAATAGCTTTCCTTCATTTGAATGTATCCAATGAACATGATTGTTTAGAGAGCCAATAAGGTGTCATCTTCTTTTGACAAGGTCACAGAACAGTTATCAGTGTGTTAGGTGATTTCTATCAAGTTGGTTGGATTTTTGTTTGTTCTTCCATTTAATAAGCTTGTAAAACGTAATGAAAATAAAGAAATGGAGCAAAGACTTAACCAGTCAAGAAGAAAGCGATGTAAATTGGTAATATTAAATGCACAAGGATACAATTGTGAAGAAATTAGAAGAAATATTGAGGGAAACATAACCAAAGGTGGCATTTCTAAATTTTTGAAGAGGTATAAGGAGACACCGTCACTAATGAACCAGATTGGTAAAGGCAGGAAAATATGCACAAAAAAAGTGATGATAGAAAAATTAAGAGACTGTGCCTAGGTGACAGAAAAAACCATCCTGCTGTATATGAAGTGCAATAGCGCAATGCAGTGTGAAGTGGAGTGCAAGGACTGTTTTTGGTAGATTGCATGAATTTAGTCTAAATTATAAAATTCCTTGAACAAAGCCAATTTTATCTGTCAAACAAAGGCGGAAAAGATTAACTGGACTAAAATCCATGTTAACTGGATAGCTAAACAACGGAACAGTGTAATTTGGAATGTTAAGATCAAAATCTTCCTGTTTGTTAGTGATGGCGTTAAATGCGTAAGTAGAAAAATCGGAGATTATTTGAATCCTGGATGCATTACACCTACCGTGAAACTCACAGTTATTGTTATGATCTGGAGTTGTATGACATCAAGAAGTATGGGCAGAATTTGCGAGATCAATGGAAATATAAATGCTCAAAGATATATATGTGAAAAACTTGAGACCGATATGCAGCCTTCTGCAAGTGTTCATTACCAAGATATAGAAGCATTTATGTTCAACAGGATTCTACTCCAAGTCTTGTTGTTCGTGTGTGCAAAAAGTGGCTTCAAGATCCTCATATTAAACTGCTGGAATGGCCTGGAAATAGCCAAGACTCTACTCCATCGAAAATCTATGGAGCCGACTAAAGAAACTTGCTACTCAGAAGCAACCGAGCAATAAAATCCAATTAATGCACAGGTACTTCTGGACCCGTAAAGGTTCACCTGGACGTTCTTATTTTTAATTTAAATTTGTATTTTAGTTGTTTTATATTTTAGTATTTCCTCACAAATTCCTTAAATGTCGAAAATATTGTTACATAGTTACCATCTTTACACTATTCAGAATATCATTTAAGGCTCTTTTCAACGACGTTAGATTCACATCCGTACAATTATTTAATAATTATTTATTAAAAGCATTGAAATTTGCAGTTTTTAAGTTATTTTCATATATATCGTCGCATCTTAAAAACTATGAGTAGCAAAATTCTATAGTTTGTCTTAAAGGCCGCATATATTTTCGGATTTTAACAATTTATTTTTCAATGTTTAAGTAATTTAATTTTTAATCATTATTAAGTAATTATAAACGGTAATATTTCCTTTCCCTTTCGTGATCTGTGTTAACAGAGAATTTCTACCTGGTCGACGCAATGCGCATTCTTGAATAAGGTTGAACTTTAAAGATGTTTTCTTTTCCTTTACTTTCGCATGGAGAAAAGAGATTTTTATAGCTGAATGAATTTATTTTTTTATTTTCTAACTTTGCGAATTTAAAGAATACCCTCCTACATTTTTTTTTAATTTGGCATTATATTACCATTATGAGTATTGTGCTAAAATGCCATTTATTGTATGAAAATTCACTAAGATAGCAATAATTTAGGGGTTACAGAAAATTCCTGAGAATTCAAGTATTTTTATTTGTGTCGCGAGAACAGCCGATGTAAATATTGTGTGGTGATGTCGGTTGTAACGTCCCCATTACCTATTACCTATCACTTTGTAATCTTGTCTGTGCAGAATTACCTAAGCTAATTATTTTTTGTCGTTGTGTCATACGGTGTATGTTGCAAGGTGTCGTAAGGTAATTTTTTTGTGAGGCTCCTTTTCGCACGCTGGTTGCACTCGTTGAGAGTATTTAGTGCGGGGTTTGGAGCCCGAAATTAGCTTCTTTGAATTTAGATTCGTCAGTTTGCCAATAGTTTTCTTTCAGATGGTAAGGTAGTCGCTTCGTCATTGGCTTAGTTAAGAACTCCCAGTTTGTGTTTTCCTCCTATTTGATTTTATTCCATGATATCGCTTCCTTTTGGCTTTGGTTTAACTATGAGCTATTCGGTGGCTTTGTTTTAGTCACGAGTTCCGGATATGGATGCATCGAAGCCTGTGAGCTATTTCAGTTTAATATCAGTACACTATATTTGTTCTAGTAGGGTAAAGGAGCGTTTACTATTCACCATGATATGCTTCTAATCGGAAAAAGCTAGGTTATATGGTGGGTTTCCAGCCAACTTCTGAGTAACAGCTGTATTCAGTACTGACGACATCGTTATGGGCCCCGAGCGATGACCAGAGCCCAGATAATAATACGAGCCCAGCTGTATCCCTCTCATCAGTTGGAACTCATTCTGAAGCACCGTATAGCCAAGCCTTTTATTTTTTACCGAAGGAAATGCCCAGTTAAGCAATTGTAAACCTCCTCATAATTCTTTACAATGTATATTCTGCGTGTGTTAAAGTAACCTTTTGTTCTTCACCCAAGTATGTAATGTGTTTAGCGTAGCTTTCACTGTATTTGTCTTGAAACTGCTGTGAATAAACGTTTTATTTCTTTAATACTTTCGAGCATAGTTGAAAAGTTTTTATGATTTTGTTCATTCATTCTGTCTGTCTGTCTGTCAGTTCACACGTTAACTGCCGTAAAAATGACTTTGTCAAAATGAAATTCTAGAATGTTGTTAGACGGCCTGTGGAACATGTGGGAATGTAAATGAATAATATCACATAATTAGTTTTGGATTGAACCTGGGTTGAAATAGTGAAATACGTTGAACCCATGGGATCTAATTTTTGAAACATTTTTAAGCGAAGTTAAAATTCACAAATTGCTTCCAAAATTTTGAGAAATGCTCAAATTATTCCATAAAATATATAAACAAAATTTCAGCAAAATATATTTGGTATTTTTTAAAATCAAAGTCAAAATAATAATTCATCCCATATAATATGAAGAGATCATGTAACTCACTTCAAAATTCTTTTAAATTTATATTTAGTGTTGCATCCGTCCTAAACCCGTTTTATTTTTGCGTATTTTTGTGTGCATCTATATTCTGTGCCAATGCAATTGCCATATTTTTTACTGTAAATGATCATCATACTTTGATTATTTCTACTACAAAGCTTAATGGTTGTGCAGAATGTAAACAATACATTGTAAGATTAGTTGTATAAGAATTCCAGAATTTTTTTCAAGCAAAGTTATTTACCTCTGGAGTCTGGAATAAAAGTGATATGATTGAAAACTTCATTGATTTTTCAGAGAGAGTCAGACGATTTACATTTCGATGACATCATTTGAATAAAGTACTGTGATAATTTAAAATGTATCAGCGCTGAATATATCGCATTTTAGAAATTTTAAAGAAATTGTATTTCAATCGAAAACTGTTTCATAATCAATGCTTTATGCATGATTGATCTTTTTTATAACTTCTCATTCTCATTCCACGCCACTGTCTACGGGTGCGACAGTGTATATGTATTATTTTAGTAGTAGGTGCTTAACGCCGCCCACCCAGGGTAATTCATTTTTAGTAAAAAATGACATTGTTTCTCTTTTAGAATTAGATCTCTTTTTAATACACAAATACTGTTACTATAATTTATATTTTAATAATGTATTACAATAATGCAAATTACAAAAATGTGTATCTAATTATTTTGTATGCAATCTTTCTAAATAAAACTGATATCGTAACTGGTTCTTAAGTTATCGTATATCCTATATGCATGTGCTTTAGAGACATATTCATTATACACAAAAGCAAACAAACTGCTTAGAGTGTTTTCAGAATTATCGACGTGTAATTTATTATAATTTTGTACATAACCTTTCTGGAAAAATAATACCATTATAACTGGTTCTTAAGTTGTCGTATATACATACGCTTTAGAAACACACACACACACAAAAACGAACAAACATATTTTCAGGACTATAGACATGTAATTTTATCATAATCTCAAATGCTAACTTTGTCAAAAAACAGTCATTTATAATGCAAAAATTCTAGACAGCAGTTAGATAGTATTATAATTGAGATAATGCAGATGGGTATTTAAATTCAATTAAAAAAATTGTGGGTAATACATGACTTTCCCTGCAGACTTATATTTACATTCCCATTATTTTAATTAAATTTAACTCACTTTTAATTCAATTTTCGGTCTCATCTGCTAACTGGACTTATTTTCAAAGATGGCGTAAAGAAAATACAAAACAAACTAAAATATCTCGACAACGGTTAGTCCTAATGTAATGGGGTTGATCTTATTCTTTTCATCTTTAAAAATAACGTATAAAACAAGCATTTAATGGATATATTTGAGCATACGTAGTTTTTATTTTAGATTTTGACGATTTCTGCGGGCCATTTCGCAAAACAGATCAGGTTAATTTTTTCCCAATTATACCAAAATCTAATCAACACCTGGGTGATACACAAGTGACTTATCTACCAAATTTTGCACCAAATACAGTACCAGGGTCACACCAAAGTGACTGGCCTACTAAATTTTATGAAATTCGGTACAGTAGTTTTTGAGTTAGAATGGATACATACATTGCACAGATAGACACACACACAAACGTCACGCTAAAAATAGTTTTTCGTATTCTAGAGATCTCGTACCGTGTACATCCGCCGAAACCTCGAGTTGTGATTTTCGGTATGATTCCAATATTTAAACTATACATTACCATGTATTGCAGGGAAAGTAATAAAATTACTCAATCAAAAGGAAATTTTAGCATGTTGTTAAGACGACCTGTGGGACATATAAGAGTGTAAATGAGTAATACCACCCAATTAGTTTTGGATTGCACCCGACTTGAAAAAGTGAAATACATTGAACCCTATGGGATCTAATTTTTCAAACATTTTTAAGTGAAGTTAAAATTCACAAATTTCTTCGAAAATTTGAAGAAATATTCAAATTATCCCACAAAATATATAAAAGAATTTCATCAAAATATATTTGGAATTTTTTTAAACCAAAATCAAAATAGTAATTACACCCATATAATATGAAGAGATCACGTGACGCACATCAAACTAAAATATGGCATTCAACTTTTTTTCCAGTCTAAAAATCGTGATTTTTAAAGCGCTTTTAAATTTATTTTTAGTGTTGTATCCGTTCTAAAACCGCTTTATTTTTGCTTAATTTCTGTGCACCTGTATTCTGTGCTCACGCAATTGATAAATTTTTGAATAAAAATGAGCTTCAAACATTGATTACTTCTACAACAAAGCTTAATTTTAATTGATGCAGAATATGAACAAGTGATTGTAAGGTGAGTTGCTGAATTTTAACTCAATTTGTTTACCTCTGGAGTCTGGGATAAAAATGATATGATTGAAATATTCATTGCTGTTACATAGCCAGACGATTTATATTTTGAAAAGCCAGACGATTTATATTTTGATGACGTCATTTGAATAAAATACTGTTATAATTTAAAATGTATCAGCGCTGAAGGTATCGCATTTTAGAAATGTTTAAAGAAATTGCATTTCAATCCGAAACTGTCTCATAATCAATGCTTTATGCATGATGGGTCTTTCTTATTACTTCTGATTCTCATTTCACCTAACTGCCTACGGGTCCTACAGTGTATACGTATTATTACTTTCCTTATATACATAATGTATATGGAAAGTATTGTGACGGGGTCGAAAATTCGAATTCGAGTTTTCGACGGGAGAGCACGTTTCAAGCATCCCTGATCACGAATCAAGCATTTTTGAAGTGATGTCTGTGTGTGTGTGTGTGTGTCAGTTGGTCTGTGGAGACGATAACTGACGAACGAATGGACCGATTTGAACCAAATTTGGTACAAAAATCACAATCCGTAAACACTGGAAGCCTATTGTTTTTATACGCGATTGAATGTTCAGAACCCCCCTAAATTTTCGAATGAAATTTTGAAAAAATCGTCAAAAAATCAAAACCACTAATAAAGTTACGCAAATAGACATTTCTTATGTAATTTTTTATTAGAAAACGATTGACGTAAATTTTAGAACGCTAACACGAACCGTTCTCGAGATATTGTACATTTAAAAAAAATATCAAAAAGTTATAAAAATAAAAAAAAATATTTCCTATTGATAAACATGTTCACTTTTCATATGTAATACCATGCGATAAATTGGTTGACATCATTCTCGTGGATCTAGTTCTTTCCATTCATGAAAATAGATACTCTGAGTAATACTTTTGTATTTGAACGCCAATAGTCATTTATCTGCTGTAAGAATAACTTATTTCTTAGTGCATAACGTTTGGCGATATTTTGGCGACGAATTTGGCGGAATGTCGCCAATTTGGCGACTTTTTGAAATGTTGCCAAATTAACGAAAATCTCGCCAAATGGATAAAAAATGACGCTAAATCAATGAAAATGACGACTAATTGTCGAAAATTCAATGTCTTGGAAAGAATATTAGTATCTACTGTAAGAAAAACTCATTTTTTTACTGTAAAAGTAGTAAATTCATTACATTATACAAGGAAAGTCATGTGTTGCCCACATCAGATTCTTTTTTATAAGAACAGGTATAGCTATCATACCATAAAATGAGTAACATTATATAGAATGGAATTACGGAATTTTATTTTGATTTTCTAACGTCAGATTGACACGTCAAACTGTCTGAGACGTCACCTCTGACGTCAGATTGACGAGCAACTCTGACGTCAGATTGACGAGCAACTGAAATCTGACTGACCATCTCCTGCTATTTTTACCCCCAGGTTAGCCTACTGCTGTTATTTTATTCTCCAAGTTAGCGTCCTCGTTATACCGGAGTCTGTACTAGTCGTACTATGGTCACTTTTATACCACTGGCATCATTGAACTAACCTTCGGAGTTGATTTGTTCGGACGCCATTGTAACGAACCTTACTGCCCTAATTGGGAAAGGAATCTTCGTAATGGCCAGCCGACTCTCTTCCCTTGAACTACTGGGGTGAAATTGCAAGTTCTTATCGTCGAACTACTGGGGTGAAATTGCAAGTTCTTATCGTCGAACTACTGGGGTGAAATTGCAAGTTCTTATCGCCGAACTACTGGGGTGAAATTGCAAGTTCTTATCGTCGAACTGCTGGGGTGAAATTGCAAGTTCTTATCGTCGAACTGCTGGGGTGAAATTGCAAGTTCTTATCGCCGAACTACTGGGGTGAAATTGCAAGTTCTTATCGTCGAACTACTGGGGTGAAATTGCAAGTTCTTATCGTCGAACTACTGGGGTGAAATTGCAAGTTCTTATCGTCGAACTGCTGGGGTGAAATTGCAAGTTCTTATCGCCGAACTACTGGGGTGAAATTGCAAGTTCTTATCGTCGAACTACTGGGGTGAAATTGCAAGTTCTTATCGTCGAACTGCTGGGGTGAAATTGCAAGTTCTTATCGTCGAACTGCTGGGGTGAAATTGCAAGTTCTTATCGCCGAACTACTGGGGTGAAATTGCAAGTTCTTATCGTCGAACTACTGGGGTGAAATTGCAAGTTCTTATCGTCGAACTACAGGGGTGAAATTGCAAGTTCTTAACGTCTTCAAGTTGGCTAACACAATGACAGAAGACGATATGTCTTTTTGTTGACACTAGGTCCTAAAATTTACTAGGCGTGTCTGAGTTGATATCCACCTAAACCAAGAAGATGACGAAATACATCCCTTGAAAAAATTAAGACAAACATATTTCTCAGTTAATGAGCTTGTACAAGAGAAGTGATGTTGGATTACGAGCCAATGCATAAGCAGAGTGCAATATAGCTTGAAGGGGAAGATAGAACTTCCGCAAAGTATATGATTCTATAAAAATTACAAGATCACCCACCCCCGTCTCTCTCTATTCAATATTATCAAAAAATCTGATGTGGACAACACATGACTTTCCTTATATAATGCAATGAATTTACTACTTTCACAGTTAAAAAAAATATTATTCTTATAGTATACTTGTATTCTTTCGAAGATATTGAATTTTCTTCAATTAGTCGCCATTTTCATTGATTTAGCGTCATTGTTATCAATTTGGCGAGATTTTTGTTAATTTGGCAACAATTAAAAATGTCGCCAAGGCGACATTCCACCAAATTCGTATCCAAAATCTCTCCAAGCGTTATGGAGAAATAAGTTATTTTTACAGCAGATAAATGATTATTGACGTTCAAATCCAAAATATTACCCAAAGTATCTTTTTTCATGAATGGAACAAGCTAGACCCACGAGAATGATGTCACCCAATTTATCGCATGGTATTACATATGAAAAGTGAACATGTTTCTCGATAGGAAATATTTTTTTTTATTTTATGATATTTTTTTTTGAAAAATGTGCAATATCTCGAGAATGGTTCATGTTAGCGTTCTAAAATTTATGTTAATCGTTTTCTAATGAAAAATTACATAAGATATGTCTATCTGCGTAACTTTATTAGCGGTTTTGATTTTTTGAGGATTTTTCCAAAATTTTACTCGAAAATTTAGGAGGGTTCTGAACATTCGATTGCGTACAAAAGCAATAGGCTTCCAGTGTTTATAGCTTGTGATTTTTGTACCAAATTTCGTTCGAATCGGTACATTCGTTCGTCAGTTATCGTCTCCACAGACTTACACACACACACACACACACACAGACTTCAAAAATGTTTGATTCGTGATCAGGGATGCTTGAAACGTGCTCTGCCGTCGAAAACTCAAATTCGAATTTTCGACCCCGTCACAATACTTTCCTTATACATTGTGTATATAAGGAAAGTAACAAAACGCCATTACATATGGCTTTCTAGAGATATTGTGATATATTTACCATTATTTTAAAGACCTATTTATTTAATGCTATCTTCCTTCGGCAATCAACGTGGTTGATATTTTAAAAAGGTCTTATATACATTTTAAAAACCATTTTGACCTTTTGTCTGCAATACTGGATCACAAAATTCTAACCCTTCTCCTTCAAAATGGAAAAAAAAATACTGATTCAAAATCCGCTATTATGGTTACTCGGGTCAGCCAAGTCCTCACTTTAAGTATGCGCAAAACCCGCAAAAATAAAGTGCGTAACTGTTGAAACTTCTTATTCGAAATTATACCAACATAGTTTAAAAGAAAATGTTAAAAATCAAGAGATCATGGCAAGATATTGCTTTTCTTATTTAAAGATTTGTCATTATGCATTTTGATCCTGTCACAATAAAATGATCAGACAAAGCAGTTTTTTCAGTGTCAGAATTTTAAACTCAGTCCAAACTCCGAAATAATACAGCCAGGAATTATTCACAAAATAATAGAGAAATCGTGTTATATATTCCGTTCAGTGGTCATGTTAAAGTAAATTCTTCGCATTTTGCTATTTGTTAACATTAAAACTCTATTACCGGATTAGCATAGAAAATATGAAAATCTTTCAAAATTTCGTCTTAAGTATGAATTTTAATTTATATACATGGTGTCTAGTGCTATTGGTGCCCAATGGCTATTTCCTCAACCGTTAGTCACAGAGATATACTTCCAATTGCAGAAATGTTTTAAATTTTAAAATCTATTACCTTAGAAACAGTTTAAATCAATAAATACATTTCTGAAACAAATACGAAATATAAATTTTTATACGGTCCCCCGGTCCTACCAATTATATTTAGGAAAATCATCCTCATACAATTTCATGCAAAATAAAAAAAAATCTTCCTTTTACGACCAAAATTCACCAAGTTATGAATAATTAAACTTTATGACTGAAGTCGCTTTTCCACGCATAAAAATGTCCCGTTTCAGGCAACCAACCAATCAGGGACCGTATTGACCATTTCTCCAAGCAACCAGCCAATCAGGGACCGTATTGACCATTTCTCAGCACAAAAAGTGCTCCAAATTTAAACTGCTATAAGTCGGTCAATTTTGGTCGTAAAAGGATGTTTTTTTTTAATTTTGCATAATATTGTATGAGGATGATTTTCCTAAATATAACTGGTAGGACCGGTTGACTGTATAAAAATTTATACTTCGTATTTCCTTAAGAAATGCATTTATTGATTTAAACTATTTCTAAGACAATAGATTTTAAAATTTAAAACACTTTTGCAATCGGAAGTATATCTCTGTGACTAACGGTTGAGGAAATAGCTATTGGGCACCGATAGCACTGGACACCCTGTATAATAACTTAAAATTACTTAAGTGAATAACTTAAGTGAATTTTAATAAAATCATCCCGAGGTATAGCAGGACCTGTCTGAAAGCTCGATTTCTGATAAGGGCCTGTCACTGTGCACAATTTCATAGCTATACAATACAATATATAGCACTTATAAATTTATCAGCATTAGTAAAGGCATAATACTATCACAATAAAGCTATTTACAAATATAGTTATGATCTCAAACATTATACCTTTTAAATAGAATGATGTGACCAGCATATAAACTTATGACTCAAACTCAGTGATTTAAATTCAGTTTAATTGCATAGCCCAAGGAACTTATGTGAAAGTGCAATCGAATTTGCAGTTTTAATCAGATTTTTATTTTCATTTCTTGATCAATCGTATTTAAAATTGAGATGGGGCAGCAAAATTTCATAAAAAATGATAATAATAAATACAAATAAATAAACGGTATGGAGAAAAGTTTATTTTAAAATAATGGAGTTTATTTTATCAGTTTTGACATAAAAAATAACTTTCGAACCACTAATATAGTTTATACATATAAGCACATCTCATCATATACAAAATGTATTGTTGGCAACACATGACTCTCCCGATGTAATGCAATTAATGTATTTATTTCACGGTTAAAAAATTATGTAAAATATTCATAATACAATTTTGGTAATATTCACTTGTACGTTTGACACTTTTCTGTATGACACCATGTAAATTTTTTTAGAAGTACCCATAATTCGCGCAACTCTAAATTATCAATTACCAATATTGATAGCATCTGCGATGAACAATATAATCATATCTGATGTGGGCAGCACATAACTTTCCTTATATAATACAATGTATTTACTAGTTTTACAGTAAAAACAAAATAGGTTACTCTTATTGTAGATGCTTATATTTTTTCCAAGATATTCAATTTTCGTCAATTAGCCGTTATTTTTATTGATTTAGCGTAAATTTTATCCATTTGGCGAGATTTTCTTTAATTTGGTAGCATTTAAAAAAGTCGCCAAGTTGGCGACATTCGGCCAAATTTGTCGCTAAATCTCGCCAAGCGTTATAAATGAAGAAATATTTTTTTCTTATAGCAGATGAATGACTATTGGCGTTCAAATACAAAAGTATTACTCAAAGTATCTTTTTTCATGAATGGAACGAGCTAGATCCACGAGACTGATGTTACCAAATTTATCGCATGATATTAGATATGAAAAGTGAACATGTTTCTCAATAGAAAATATTTTTTTTTATTTTATATAATTTTTTGATATTTTTTTGAAAAATGTGCAATGTCTCGAGAACGGTTCATACTAGCGTTCTAAAATTTATGTTAATAGTTTTCTAACGAAAAATTACAAAAGAAATGTCTATTTGCGTAACTTTATTAAAGGTTTTGATTTTTTGATGATTTTTTCAAAATTTCACTTGAAAATTTAGGGGGTTCTGAACATTTGATTGTGTTTTAAAATAATAGGCTTCCAGTATTCACGGATTGTGATTTTTCCACTAAATTTCATTCGAATCACTCCATTCGTTCGTGAGATATCGTCTCCACAGACTCACTGACACTCACACAAACATACTTTCACACACACACACACACACAGACATGAGCTCAAACATGTTCGATTTGTGATCACTGATGCTTGAAACGTGCTCTCCTGTCGAAAACTCGAATTCGAATTTTCAATCTCGTCACAATACTTTTTATATACATTGTACGATGTATATAAGGAAAGTAACAAGGAGCTTACTTCATTACTAATGGCTATGCAGTTATTAATAAAATAAAAAATATTTCAAACAATATGATATATTCCAAACAATATGATATGTTCGGAGTATATTATGGATTTCAGTTTTTATCCCAAATCATTGAATTTAATAGAAACTCCTTGTAGCAACAACAACAGTTTAAACTATTTAGATTCCTGCATTAAGAAATCTGAAGATAATTCGACGTATTCCACTTTATTTGATAAAAGAAAAAAATTCGGGTTTAAAATTAATTACATTACACCCTGGAATACTAGTTTACATAAAAACGTATTCAGAAACATCATTATTAATCAGATGTTAAGAAGCAAACGATTGAACAAAAGATAGCAAGATCAAGTTAAAAGCGATCATGTTTAATGGAAGCCATGAAACAGAGTTACCCAATGGTTTTCTTGATTAAAATTATTTCGAGATTTTTTTATTGTCTGTAACCGCAAGCAAAACCAAGTATCTGGACTGTTGAACAATTAAGTATAAAAGGTAAGAGTTGGATGAATGGATAATTGATTAGGGGACTTGGAACGAGCTTTGCGATGTTTAGTGTTACAGTTTGTTGAGGAAAAATGAGTGATTTAGTTTTCAAGTTGAAGTGGTACAGAGGTTCAGAGTTTAGTGACAAGGTTGGTGGTAGTTTAGTTAAAGTGATATAGAAGTCTGATGTTTACTAATGGCTTTATCGAGGTCTTGGTCTAATTGATTATTGTTTCCAAGTTAATATTCCATGTTCCTTTTCTGTTTTTGTGCATTGTATGTTGTTGGTTTGAAGGCCATTTAACGAGAAAGTACCAGCTATCGGGAGTGTTGCCATGGCATTAAGCATGCTTAACCTGAGAGTGGGGATCACAACTCCCTGTGGTTAATTAGTGGTACTTTTCTGTAAACTTTTCTTTTTCTTGCGATTCCTTTGTTACTATTTAGTTATATATATATATATATATATATATATATATAACTAATATAATAATATATATATATATATATATATATATATATATATATTAATATATATATACATGTACATATATATATATATATATATATATATATATATATATATATATATATTTGAAATATGCAATAACAAAAGATTTAATTAACATTAACATCACCATAGAAGCAAATTCACGGCCATAACACCGATAAGAGAAGAGAACAGCACCAGCCCAAACTCGATGATTAGTCAGAATAACTTCCTCCTCAGGTCTGAGTATTTGATTCTAACTAACCCAAACACATGCCTGTTTCAGATAGAGCAATAGTACGAGCAAACGTACATTACTATAAATACTCCAACCCAGACAACAGGCATCAAAAATGAAAAAAATGAAGATAGAATACATTAAGAAAATTTGTATTACTATGCAGCATGAACCCTTCTTCTTTCAAACGTGTATACACGAACAACCTCTGCAGCTTAAATTATCTAGAAGCACCGGAATGAACAAGTCGAAATTCTACCAGAGAGGCAGTACGAACGTTCACAGTAATACTCTCAGACCCGTCCAGTGGGTCTAAGCTGGAGACCGGAAAAGCAATTCAGAATATGAACAACCCATATACGCAATTCTGAATATGAACATGAATCAAAGATGAAAATTCTTACTAAACAAGTAATTCATAGGAAAACTGGATAAACGAGAATGCCACTATACATCATTATAAGGGCGCTCAAATCGTAGTTTCAATACTGGCAAAAGTAGCAATTTTTTTTAGCGAAAATAAAATTCAAAACATTAATGTTAATGCATCTTATTTCGCAGTTTTTCGATTTTTCCAACTTTTATTTTGACTTAGCTTGTTATATTTCATTTTTATTTATTTATATAATTAATAAATAATTATACATATATATATATATATATATATATTTATATATACATACATATATTTACATATACATACATATAAATATATATATATATATATATATATATATATATATATATATATATATATATATATATATATATTTATATTCGGGGACCCTGCCTCCTGTTCACTACCCTTCGTCAATCTCCGGCAGGAGACTGTGCGTCCTACTCGCTGTGCTCGCAGAGCCCGCTCCACAGTCATCTTTTCTAAATATTCTACTTTCAAAAATTCCCCTCTTCAATCCTACCTATTTCCCACAGTAGGTAAAAGCAGGGATTTTCCCCAGCCTAGGGAAAAACTGAATTCCTTGATCCTTGATTTAGAGCTCGATTCGCGAGCAATTTCAAGCCGAACTAAAGTTTAAATCGGTAAACGGTTTAATTCATCGTATTCCCTATTATTTCTCTATACATGTACACAATTTTATAGTTTTGTATGCTATAATTTTTGTGGTTAGAGACAAAGAAATCGCTGAATATGCCGATACGAAAGCAAATTTTTTACTTCAGAAGTGCATGAAAAGTCAAATATATCATTAACTTTATCAGAATAAAAAAAGGGCGCTCTCCTGCAAAAATTCAACTATGTAAGTACTTGCCTGCAAAAGTACGAGGTCTAGCTATTGTTATTCTATCTAGGACGCAAGCTCGTAGCTCAAATAATTTGTCTTTGACTTTGACGTTAAATATTTCTTAAACTACAATTTACAGAAAAATGGTATTTCAGCGTATTCTCCAAAGCTTTCTCTACAAGTGTACTAAATTTCATATTTTATATGCTATAATTTTTGCGGTACGAAACAGAGAAACTTGAGAAGCGAGAAATTAATCAAATAGGAGTATATATATATATATATATATATATATATATATATATATATATATATATATATATATACTAGAGGCTCTGCCCCCTGCTCGCTCCGGTCACGCAACGGTATTCGGGAGGCTTCGTCTCCTACTCGCTACGCTCGCAATGCTCGCTTAATATCTATCTTTCCTAAAATTTCTTCTTCGAAAAATTTCTTATCCTTGCCTATTTTCATCAGGAGGGAAAATCAGGGATTTTTCTTAGTCCAGGGAATCCAAAAAACTGAATTTCTTGATCATGACCTGCTATTTAATACCAAACTAAAGTTTAAATCGATAAACGGTTTATTTCATCGTATTGCCCTATTATTCCTCTATAAATGTACCAAATTTCATATTTTTGTATACTATTGTTTTGAAGGTACCAGAGAGAGGAGAATTCGCTAGAAGTGTCGTACGAAAAAAAAATTCACTTCAGAAGTGCTTAAAAAGTATAATATCTCAAAAAGTACATCGAAATTTAAAAAAAGGGGGCTCCGTCCTGCAAAAATTCACCCATGTAGGTACCCGCCTGCAAAAATTTGTGGTCATCTTATTGTTAGTCTATCCAGGACACGAACTCGCAGCTCAAATATTTTGTCTTTGAAATTACATTTTATTAAATTACAATACATATTAAAAAAAACGGTTTATTTCAGCGTATTTCCCAAAGCTTTTTTTACAACTGTACCACATTTCAAATTTTTTTATGCAATAGTTTTTGAGGTACGAAGCAAAGAATCTCGAGGAACGAGAAATTTGTCAAGCGACGGCGGCGGTGTCAGCTACTTTTCAATATAGATAAAATAATTTCTAATATATTTAAATTAATACTCCTATAAAGAAGTTTAAAAATCTCTATTCTCGCTGTACAAAATTATCTTTATAGGTAGATCTGAAGAATAAAACAACCTAGTACCGTTTCTAAACAAATTTACAGAATATATAAAATCGAATCTATGGTAAATTTTCCAAAATGAAAGAGCTAAAATTGTATTAGAAGATATAGCCGTACTACATATATTCTCGGGGATTAGAAGATATACCAGTACATACTACTTGTATTTTAGTCGATAGAATATTATACCCGTGTATTAAAAGATATACCCGTATATACTAAGGATATACCAATATATAGATTTGAAGAGTCTTTCACAAATATAAAACAAATGACGTGACAATTTAAAAATATCAATAATCACCGTAATCTTTAATGCCAAATGCCGTAATGGATATAATTCAATCGCAAATGCAATTCCGATAAAATTTATTTATATACATTTCTTAATTATTTAAATCGAAAAATTGTTACTGCTGTATTAACTCAATTTCTTTATCATATTGCTAAATATGATTTTTTTTTTTCAGATATAAACTCAATGGATTTAATTTCTTAAGGTTTAATTCCATTGTGTTTAATGCCTAGCAGGGTGATATAATTTGCTTTCTGTTTTCAAATAATTTTGCAGAATAAGTTTCGTTTGTGTACTGTTATCAGAATAGAATGTTAAATACCTCGTTTTATATCTTTATAACCCTTGATGTTAGAAATTCGAAGCATGTACTAAATTTGAAATGGAGATATTTCATCGGTAAGAACAAAATTTCATGAAATTCGGTGCTGCCGTTCTTCCTTGATGATGAGACAAAACACACACACACACACATAGACTGTTTTCTTAAATTCAGATATATAGATTTTTGATATATGTATTATAAAAACATGATCTTGAGCGTTCATGCTAGTGATCTAAAGTGTGTGAATCATCTATTCTCCAAAAAAATTGCATAAGAAATGATCATTTATGTAACATTAATAAAGGCATATACCGGGTGATTCAAAAGTTCGGAGCAAAAGTAAAACGCAATAAAAAAATATCTATGGGCCGGAGAGACATGCGGTTTGCAGATGAATATTCACCGTAGTGGGGGTTTTGTGGGGCATGAAAAAAAATTAGTTCAAACTCTCGACACTCGTGGGGCTGCGGCAGATAATGCCATGGAGGGGACTTATGCATGGAGGTGATTGCGCACATGATTGGCCTGCGAGATCCCCAGATCTCACACCCTGTGATTTCTCGTAGTGGGGATACCTAAAATCACGGGTCTATACAGGAAAGCCCCAGTCCTTACCAGCACTGAAAGGCGCCTTACGGCAGGAGGTAGCAGCCATTCCCGTTAATACGCTGTTTCATGTTGTATCAACCGTAATACCGCGACTGCACTCAGTACTCGAATGTGGTGGTGAACATAGTGAGCACTTGCAGCTGTAAATCATGCTGAAATAAAACATCTCATTTCACAATTATTACCTCTCATTGTTTTCTTTGCAGCAGCGCCCCCCAGTGTCGAGATTTTGAACTATTTTTTCATGCCATACAAAATCCCTCACTACGGTGGAAATTAATCTGTAAACCGCTTGTCTCTCCGACCCATAGATAATTTTTATAGCGTTTTACTTTTGCTCCGAACTTTTGAATCACCCGGTATATTTTTTAAGGACTTTTTTCAAAATTTTTGTGAAAATTCGGGGTCTTTCGAATATATGATTGTGTTTAAGATAAATATGCTTTCAGTATTCACCGATTTTAATAGGTGTTCCAAATTTCGTTTGAAACGCTTCATTCTTTTGTGTGATAAATCTCTTCCACAGATTCACACGCTAAAACAGACATATACATACAGACACAACCTCAAGAACGTTAGATTTCATGGATGCTTGAAACGCGCTCCTGTCGGAAACGCGAAACAATTATAATGGTTTTTCCTATACATTATGCTATGTAAGTAAGTATGGAAAATAATAAAAGCGTAGTTCATAAATTTGACGCAAAAATAATCATAAAAATCATAAAAATACTTTAATTAAAATTATGAAGAATATTTTTTGTGCCTTTTCTTTGACTTTCAAGAAAATTTCAAGAAATGTCATCGAATAGTTTAAAGGTAGAATACATACATATATTTCACAGACAGAAAGACACACAGACAGACACCCATACAAACGTCAGTTAAAAATGGTTTATTTGTTTTCTAGAATATCCAAACAGTTTAAATCCATCGAGTACTTGAGTTCCCATTTTTGACTCCATTCCAATTCTATCTCTGTAGTACTTGCCATATATTGTAGGGGACGTAAAAGTGGGAATCTATATTTGCCCCCAAAAATAAAAAATCTGATGTCGGCAGCACTTGACTTTCCTTATATAATGCAATGAATTTACTACTCTTACAGTAAAAAAATAGGTTATTTTTATAATAGATACTTATATTGTTTCTGAAGATATTGAATTTTCGTTAATTAGTCGTCATTTTCACCAATTTAGCGTCATTTTTATCCATTTGGCGAGATTTTCGTTAATTTCGCAACATTTAACAATGTCGCCAAATTGGCGACATTCCGATAAATTCGTCTCCAAAATCGCGCCAAGCGTTATGGACGGAGAAGTAAGTTATTTTTATAGCACATAAATGACTATTGGCGTTCAAAGTACCTTTTCTTATGAATGGCACGAGCTAGACCCACAAGCATGATGTCGCCAAATTTATCGTATGATATTACATGCGAAAAGTGAACATGTTTTTCAACAGTTAATATATTTCTTTTAATTTACGGGATTTTTTTATAAATTTATTTTAAAAATGTGCAATATCTCGAGAACGGTTCATGCTAGCGTTCTAATGTGTATGTCAATCGTTTTCTAAGGAAAAGTTACATAATATATGTCAATTTGCGTAACTTTATTAAAGGTTGTGATTTTTTGATGATTTTTTCAAAATTTCACTCGAAAATTTAGGGGAGTTCTGAACATTCGATTGCGTTTAAAAACAATAGGCTTCCAGTATTCATGGATTGAGATTTTTGTACCAAATCGCTCCATTCGTTTGTGAGATATCGTCTCCACAGACTCGCTGACACACACACACACATATTTTCACACACACACGCACACACACAGACATCACTTCAAAAATGTTTGATTCGTGATCAGGGATGTTTAAAACGTGCTCTCCCGTCGAAAACTCAAATTCGAATTTTCGACCCTGTCACAATACTTTTCTTATACATTATGTATATAAGGAAAGTAATAAATTCCACCATTGGAATTTTTGCCGTAAGAAATAAAGTACCAATAATTTAGACTAAAGTAGTACTTTACATATTTAAAGATAATGGGTTCATTACCAATGTCATCATGGCTTGTAGATTTTAAATCCAGTACAAATCTTAGTATTAATGGTATATAATTTTGAAGAAAAATATAATTTTGATAAATAAGCATAGGTATGTTTCGGAAATCAACTGGATTTCCTTCATCGGTGTAAAGAGTCTGGACCTAAACGTCTAAATAAGCGCAAGGCAATGTCGGCTGAACTGAAATGGTAAATCAATATCGCAATATGATGGCGCCATCTAGTGGTACAAAAAGATTATGAATAAAAACAGAACACAATGAAATTTTCTTGTTTTATATTTTCGTACCACTAGGTGGCGCCGTTATATTGTGAAGTCGTCTAGGCATTTCAGTTTGGATGACAATTCCTTGCTCTTATTTAGGCGTTTAGGTCCAGACTTTTTGCACAGATAAAGGAAATCCAGTTGATTTTTTAAATATAAGTATGCTTATTTTTCTTGATTTGTTCTGTATTTTACTCTGTAAACTAGTTTATTATTTATTGAGCTCAAAGTTACGTGCTTTACTTAGTAAAACTTAACTGATTCGAAAAACAATTTATACATGACTTGAAAGAACCATGTTTTAAGTTATGACAAAGACTGAACTTTAAATTTCAATCTATGTACTAAGATATCTGAGGTCAAAGGTGAGATAATGCTAAGTCTATGGCGAAAACATCATTTCATAAAATTCGCGCGTCAAATAGAATTTTCCGTTTATCTCCTGTAACTTGTATAATTGCGTAAGCTACTAGGCTGTCTTGTACATTAAATATCTAATATATTTTATTTAACAATTGAGTATTTTATTACTTTCATGGAGAAAAGAAAGAGTCTGAGTTATTAAACTGGGCTTCTTTTATTAGCCTGTTTGGGTCGCAAGAGACACCCTGGTTATAAAGTGGTGAGATCCAATGTGTTTATGCGGCAGGCGATTTTTATTAATTCGTTTCCGATGTAAATAATAAAGACATGTATATAAAATAAATTTGACCGAAATGGCATTTTTGACTGAATTATATCAATTGCAACCTTCAGGTTTTAAGATCACGGGGATTATTGAAAATTTCAATGTATTACGTCATCCGTTTTATTTTGGCAAACTTTGAAACATTGTTGAAACTCATATACCGGGTGATTCAAAAGTTCGGAGCAAAAGTAAAAAGCTATAAAAATATCTATGGGTTGGAGAGACATGCGGTTTGCTGATTAATATTCACCATAGTGGGGGGTTGTGTATGGCATGAATAAAAATAGCTCAAAATCTTGACACTAGGGAAGCGCTGCTGCGAAGAAAACAATGCGAGGTAATAATTGTGAAATGAGAAAATTTTATTTCAGAAAGATTTGCAGCTGTAAGTGCTCAATATATATATATATATATGTGTGTGTGTGTGTGTCCACAACCACATTCCGGTACTGAGTGCAGTCGCGGTATTACGGCTGATACTTCATGAAACAGTGTATTAACGGGAATGGCTGCTACTTCCTGCCTTAAAGCGCCTTTCAGTGCTGATAAGGACTGGGGCTTTCCTCTATAGACCTGTGATTTTAGGTATTCCCACAATTAGAAATCACAGGGTGTGAGATCTGGGGATCTCGCAGGCCATCCATGTAACAATCACCTCCATGTATAAGTTACATCCATGGCTTTATCTGCCGCAGTCCCCCGAGTGTCGAGAGTTTGAACTATTTTTTTTCATGCCACACAAAATCCCCCACCATGGTGAATATTAATCTGCAAACTGCATGTCTCTCCGACCCATAGACATTTTGTATAGCGTTTTACTTTTACTCCGAACTTTTGAATCACCCTGTATTGTAGTACGGGTTATCTTCTAATACACGGGTATATCTGCTAATCTACGAGAATGCAAGTAGTGAAACTATATTTTTCCATACAAATTTTGGCTTTCATTTTGGCATATATTGGAATCAATTACGGTATCTGGGTTATAAGATTACTGGGATTATTGATATTTTCACTATATTACGTTATCCGTTTAATTTTGGCAAAGAGTTTTGAAAGTCATATATTGTAGTGCGGGTAATCTACAAATACAAAGGTATATTTTTTAGTATTCGAGAATATAAGTAGTACGGGTATATCTTCCGAAATAATGTCAGTGCTTTTATTTTGGTATATATTGATTCGATTTCATATTCTTTGCGAATTTGTCTACAAACGGGATCAATATATTTTATTCTCCAGATCTGCCTGTGAAGATAATTTTGTTTAGTGATAATAGAAACGTCTTTTTAAGAGTATTACTTTAAATATTTTAAAATGTTTTGAATAACAATGTCATTAAAAATACTATAAGAATCTGCTCATGATTGTGAATTTTAAGGTTTTTTTTATAATGTATGTTTCGTACATTTAGCGTGTATACTGCTAACTGAGAATAAAGTGCAACGTCTGATGTGAACAAATACTTCCTTCCATTTATTTTTTATATAGGATATATCTAAGCCATAACTATCCGTTTATTGAAACCACTGCCATCAATCGGAAAGTATTGTGAAAATTTTGTGCTGTATCTCAAGTACAGGTTCAAGTTGTTTGAGGAAATTGTTGAGAACACATGTCCGTACAGATAATTGGATTGTCACGGCTTGACAAATACTCTATACCTATTTAGCTACTGGTCAATTATCAATATTCTGTACTTAAAGTGGTCTGATTATTCTTGTGAGAATTTAGTCTCAAAAAGCAATATAAAATGTATCTAAGATGTACGCTATTTCTACAACAGACACAAACATCTTTGAGAAAATTAAAACAATTAAATGTATTTATAAAAACGCTTGATAAATTGCAAAATACTCACTTCTGAAAAATCATAATGTAATAAAGTGGGCGATATAATTTACAATATGTAGGAAATTTACGTTGCGTGCCACCCAAACACTCTCTATTGGTCACTATTCATAGAATTAAAAGTATTAGTAAAATCATAATGTAATAAAGTGGGAGATATAATTTAGAATATGTAAGAAATTTATGTTACATGCAACCCAAACACTCTCTATTGGTCACTATTCCTAGAATTAAAAGTATTAGTAAAATCATAATGTAATAAAGTGGGAGATGTAATTTACAATATGTAAGAAATTTGTGTTACGTGAAACCCAAACACTCTATATTGGTCACTATTCCTAGAATTAAAAGTATTAGTAAAATCATAATTTTGTAGCAATAAATATTTACATAATTTACGAAGATAGTTGCTTCTTAAAACTTTACATCACTTTACAAATCGAGGTCTTGCAAATGTTACCGAAAGTCAAAATACTGATTTTATTTGAATATCTGGCGAAAAATTTAAATAACCAACCACTTAGCTATACTTTGAATATTTAAAGTTAATGGAAAACATCATCAATAGAGTACTTAGTTGCTCGCGGATTTAAAATCCAGTGTGAACTGTCCTAATGGCAAATAGCTTTGGATATTTTGTAATCTAAAAAAAAGATATGATTATTATTATCTTATACAAATGTTATTATGTTACATTAAATTAACAAATGTGCATTGCTACATATAAACAGAAAACTACCATTACAATAAAACACCGTAAAAAACTTGTAGTAATTCTCAAATAATATAAAAAGTTATAAATACAGTATACACATGATATTTAGTGGTCAACCAGTTCGAAAGAAAAAAAGTCATTTTCCTCAAGACTAACAAACCACGCTACCTCACTTATTCAAGTATCCAGATGCTGAAGTTACTTGAATAATTGATATTGCATTTTGTGTTTGTGGTTAAAAAAAATAGTTAAATATTTTGCCAAATAGATGGCGCTGATAGGCATATATAGTGAAATTAGAATCAACGCTTCCTGTTCTTTCAAATTTTGTGAACAGATATGGAATTTTTTACGATTCTTACTTCTGGTTATCAAATCTAGGTTGAAAGTTACATCTTTTCTCCTTCGGGCTGCGATTCAACCGCTGGTATTCGAGCACAATGAAAATCCCTTGCTACAACGAATACTACCTCCTACCAATGTTTCTGTCCACCTCGTTCACGACATAAAATATTCTTTCATGTTTCAACAGCGGAACACAGAGAAGACTAAATGATCTCTAGAACGCACCACAAGAACCCATAAACCGAGAGGTAGATCAGATCCGCACTTCTGTCTGCTAGAACACACCACAATTTAAAGGAAATTTAAACTCCGTCTGCAGCGCCATCTATTTGCAAAAGTTTAAACTATTCCTTGAAAACCACTGCATGTTAATTTTACAGGATGTTCAGTGCTATCGGTGCCCAATGGCTATTTCCTCAACCGTTAGTCGCAGAGATATATTTCCAATTGCAAAAATGTTTTAAATTTTAAAGTTTATTATCTTAGAAACAGTTTAAATCAATAAATGCTTTTCTCAAAGAAATAAAAATATACATTTTTATACAGTCCCCCGGTCCTACCAATTATATTTAAGAAAATCATCTTCATACAATTTTATGCAAAATGAAAAAGAAAATCATCCTTTAACGACCAACATTGACCGACTTATAAATGTTTAAATTTGAGCACTTTTTGTGCTGAGAAATGGACAGTGCGGTTCTTGATTGGTTGGTTGCCTGAAACGGGAAATTTTTATGCGCGAAAAAGTCATACAGTTTAATGTTTCATAACTTGGTGAATTTTAGTCGTAAATGGAAGATTATTTTTTTATTTTGCATGAAATTGTATGAGGATGATTTTTCTAAATATAATTGGTAGGAGCGGGGGACCGTATAAAGATTTATATTTCGTATTTATTTGAGAAATTCATCTATTGATTTAAACTGTTTCTAAAATAATATACTTTAAAATTTAAAACATTTTTATAATTGGAAGTATATCTCTGTGACTAACTGTTGAGGAAATAGCCATTGGGCACCAATAGCATTGGACACCCTGTATATATACACTTCATTTTACCTTTTTATCTGTAACCGTTTATGAGATGCTCTTGTTCAAAGTTCGGGAATCGTTATGGGACATCCTGTAAATATATATATATATATATATATACATATATATATATATATACATATATATATATATATATATATATATATATATATATATATATATATATATATATATATATATATATATATATATATATATATATATATATATATATATATATATATATATTCAGACTTCGAAGTGTGAGGTTGTGATTTTGCGAAGCTGCAGCTTTTATCTTGTGGTGACTTTTCTTGCTTACGCTTGGGCGTGTTATAACTGGTTACGATACAGCACGTCGGGCTAAATAATTTTCAACTTTGCTGTTTACGGTTTATCGCCATTTTGTGCTGTTCGAACTTGGATTGCCACGTGTGTTTTTACCACGTGGTTGTGCTTTTCGTACTCTGATTGATTTGACCCGACTTTATGATGAATTTGGACAACGACCTTTTGGAGAAGACGAAGGAGATTGCTTTTGAACTGGAGGGAGAAGATGCTCGGATGCCATGCCTCTCAAGGATGCCATGCTCTCTTATCTTGGACGCCTGCCCGACGCTGGACTTCCTGCCGCAAAGACCCAGGAAGTGAAGAATGCTGTGAACTATTGTGGACTACTTATCTACGTGCTGACCCTTTATATCCGGGATATGCTCAAGTATGGACTCCTCGGCCACGACAAGGACCAAATCTCCCGGATTCTAGGTTCGTTCAATTTTGTGAATTCTTTTTTGTTGTGCTGTGACATTGGTAAATTTAGAAATTGTGATAATGATATTTATGTGATCTTTAACTCAGTTGAGGAGAATAATAATAGAGTAATTAGATCTGAACTTTTAAAGTTAGGACTAATAAATGAAATTAAACTTGTTGACAAAACTGAAACGGTTGAAAATCCATGTAAAAGGGCTAGGATAGAGGAGTCTCCCACTAAGGGAACTCCTACTAAAAACCAGGATGGAAATTTAAACTTAAAATCTAATGATAGGGTTGTAAATGAAAAGGTTAGTGATAATGTTGTAACTGTAAATGAAAATGTTAAAGCTAAGACTTATGCTGAAATTGCCGCGCAACCTGTTCAATTTAAGAGTGCACCTAAACCTAAAGCGGTTGAAAATAGTGTTAGAGAAAATATTATGGAGGTAGAAAAAAAAGAACCAAAAGCAGAATGTTTCTTCATTAAGTTTAGAGACAACTACCAGGCTCTCCTTAAAAAGTTAAATGAAATCACAGGCAACAATGTATCTGGCAAACTCTCAGGAGATATGCTTAAACTTATACCCAATGACGCTGACTCCTATAGGGTTGTTCAGTGATATTTGACTAGCGAGAAAATCCCCTTCCATAGTTTAAACCTGAAAACTGAAAGGCCAAAAAAGGTAGTATTGAAGGGGTTACCAACTAACTATCACATTGAGGAGTTAAAATGACGCTAACATCCAATGGATTAGATGTAGTCCGGGTTTCTCAACTGAGAAACACAAAAACAAGATTACCCCTGCCGATCTTTTTAATCAGCCTTAGGCCTACGGAAGACTGGTTGATGGTTTACAGACTCACAAGATTAGGGTACTTGGCTGTGAAGGTAGAGGCCTTCAGAGCTCGGGGCTTTAAAATTTGCTACCGGTGCCAGCAATTCAACCACTCCTCTGAGAACTGCAGTATGCCACCAAAGTGCCTGAAGTGTTCTGAAGGACACTTCACACGAGACTGCCAGAGACCCAGGACAGAGAAGGCAACGTGTGCAAACTGTAATGGAGACCACCCGGCGAACTTCAGGCAATGCCCGAAGAACCCCTGGAACAGAAGAAAGGCACTGGAGTATGCCCCCCTCCCTCAAAAAACTGGATACCCCCTTGGAGGCAAAAGGCCCTTGGACCAAACCCCCAGGCACCCCCTCAGGGCTCCTCGCACATAGTGCCACAGGTAAACAGGCACCAACCTTCAACACCTACCAGATCGGTGCGAGAGCAGGCCCCAAAACCATCGACCTCCACAGAATTGACCCTGGAGGAAGTAAGAGCAGCTACAGCTGCCATTAAAAGGAGATCGGAAGCGGAAAAAGCCAGACAGGCAAAGGAGGCAAAGGATAGACTGGATAGGAAAGTTCAGGAATGGAAAGAAACTAAACGAGTCAGGGAGGAAGAAGAGCTCGCGCGAACCCAGCTGTTAGTTAAAACGGGTTGAAAAAAACAAAAGACTATCGAGTTCCAAAAGGACACTCACAAAAAAGTTCAACCCGCGGTTGAGGCTGAGGAAATGGAAGCTGAGACTGAACCGACTGATAAATCTGATGCTGTAAAGATGGCGGAAATCCTCAACCTCATCAGAGGATTTATCAGCATGTTCAATCTAGACGACATAAAACATCTGTTGATGCAGTTCGCAGAGTTAGTCCTAAAAATGAGCGATCCTATGGTAATGGCCTTTGAGGCCCTTAAAATAATCGCGGACTTTAAAAGTAACAGTGAGAATCAAACCCGTCATGGCAAGGTCCCAAAAAGAATCCTTTAAAATACTATTTTGGAATACGAACGGCATATCTCCAGGAATAAATGAACTTAGGAATTATGTAAACGAAAATGACGTAGACGCCTTATTAATTCAGGAAACTAGAGTTAGAGAAAGTAAAAAACTAAACATAGCCAACTACTCTGGTTATCATAATCTTAGCTCAAATATTAATGCTAGAACGCCCCATGGAGGAACAGCAATATACATTAAAAGAAATATTCCCTACGAGGAACTAAAAAGCATAAATCTTCAAAGTATAGAAAATAATAGTATAAAAATTAAAATTAATAATACTAGCCCGTTTATCCTAACCTCAACATATGTCAAAAATATGAGTAGAGTAGACGTAGCTGCGCAACTGGAACTGCTTTTCTCGCGATATCCAATCACGATACTCCCAGGCGACTTCAACGCACACCACCGAGCGTGGGGCTGTAGGACAGCCAATACACGCGGTACACAGATACATAGAGTGCTGAACACCACAAACACTAACATTATTGCACCGTCGACACCAACCTGCTTCTCAGGCACCAGCAGCACATTCATAGACTGTGTCCTAACGCGAAACATAGACTACGCTCACACTATTAGTACCCTGGATGAATTCGACTCGGATCATCTACCGGTACTGGTGACATTCGACCTGAACACACCTCTTCCAGCCTCTTTGGGACAAGAGAGGGTCAACTGGGAAGTATTCAAAAGAGCACTCTTCGAGTCGCACTTAGCAGTACCTAACATAATGAGCACGGCGGATATTGACTCTGCCACGCACACACTCACAACAGAAATCAAGAGAGCAATTGCCTCTGCCACAACACATCGTGAGTCTCCAAAAATGCCCACACTTTCCCACCATGTCAAACAATTAGTCAGGCAAAGGAATAGAATACGTAAGACATGGCAGGCTAACAGAGACCCCGCCCTTAAAAGGGAGCTTAACAGACTCACGTGCAAGGTCAGGGAAAAAATTGTCGCAGAAAAGCAGCAAGAGTATAAATAACTAATCGAATCCCTTAGCCCAGAAGACAAATCGCTCTGGCAATTCGTAAAAAGACTCAGGAAACCTCAAATTAAGCTCCCACCTCTAAGGGATGGCGCTAAAATCGCGTACTCAGACGAGGAAAAAGCCGAGGCGCTCGCAAGCCATTATGAAAAACAATTCCAACCAAACCACGATCTAATGTGTCAGGACACCCTAAGAATGGTTAGACAAACCTTAAATAACTTCAGGAATCCCCCGGTAACGGCTGAGATTAACCCAGATACCCCGCAGGAGATAGAAGAAATTATTAAAAACCGTAAAAGCCCAGGGCACGACAAAATCAGAAATATTGCGGTTAAAAACCTACCCCTAAACGTAATATGTTATTTGACTATCTTAATAAATAAAATATTAAAACTAAACTACTTTCCCAAAGAATGGATGGAAGCGATAATCATAATAATCCCTAAGTCAGGTGAGGATGCCACAATTCCAGCCAACTACAGACCAATTAGCTTGCTACCGACATTTAGTAAAATTACTGAGAAAATAATTCTTAAGAGACTGAACACGTACCTTAGTGAGAATGACATTATCATTTCGGAGCAGTTTGGATTTCGGCCAAAGCACTCCACCACTTATCAATTGCTGAGAGTGGTAGAGTACATACATATCTTCTGGACTTAATAGTAAGACACCCACAGCTGCGATTTTTCTGGACATACAAAAAGCCTTTGATAAAGTATGGCACTGTGGATTAGCGTACAAATTGATCACTTTAAAAGTCCCTGACGCTCTTGTCAAACTTTTAATCTCATACTTAAATAACAGACACTTTCAAGTCAGAGTAGGAGGTAACTTATCAACACCCAAGCTCATTAAAAGTAGTGTACCGCAAGGTTCTATCCTGGGCCCGACACTCTTTAACATATACCTGAACGACATCCCCAGGACTCCAAACACAGAGCTGGCACTCTATGCAGACGACAGTGCGATACTTGCAAAACACCCCTATGTCTCAGTAATGCACAGACAGCTACAACAACACTTAGACATACTCCAAACATGGCTGGAAAAATGGCGAATAAAACTAAACCCCAACAAATGTCATTGGATCTATTTCTCGAGGAAAAACAAACCGCCGCCGCCACTGTATATAAACAATCATGCCTTACGCGCGGAAAAAACTACTAAATACCTAGGTGTAACGATAGATTCCCACCTAACCTGGAAACAGCACGTAACGAACTTAATCAAAAAAGCGCATATAACTACAGGAGCCTTATATCCAATGATAGGAAACGGAAATCTCAGTCATCAAAACAAACTGCTAATTTATAAATCGGTCATCCGCCCGGGAATGCTGTATGCAGCACCCGTATGGGGATATGCCTGTAAAACTACAATAGACCTCCTAGAGACAAAACAAAACAAAATCCTACGGATTATCAGGAAAGCTCCCAGGTACTTAAGGAACTCTGTAATTAGGAATGACTTCAAAATAAAAACTGTTAGAGCCCAAATTAAAAAGCTATCGCTTAAATTTTACAAAAATTTGCCATCCGTTCGAAATGAACTGTTATTCAATCTTCATGACTATGATCATCGCAAGGCCAAATCTCGTAAGAGACCCCGCGCTGTTCTAAACATCGATAATCGGAATTAAAAAATCCCACCTCAAATATCTGATATTAATAAAACTCGCGACTAATGTTTTATAAAAAAAAAATTTCTAAACTCTAAGCTACCAAAATGCTAGATAACCCTTAGATCTGCTTCAACCCCCTAAACTGCTTAAACTCTAAATGTGCAACAAACTGCTACACTAGGAGCTAGGACAAATAATAACAAGAAAGATCAATCATGCATAAGCATTGATTATGAAACACTTTCCAACTGAAATGTAATTTCATTTAAAAATTTCTAAAATGTGATTCATTCAGTGGTAATATCTTTTACATTATCACAGTACTACAGTAATTTATTATACTTAAATATTTAAAACTGTATCGAAATATAAATCATCTGATTCTTTATGCAAAATCAATGAATATTTCATTCATATAACTTGTATTCCAGACTCCAGAGCTAAATAATTTTGTGTGAAAAAAATTCAGCAATTCTTATGTAATTCATCTTACAATCGCTTGAGATATTTGCATTCTGCATATGTTAAAATTAGGCTTCCTTGAAGAAATAATAAAAGTTTAGGGATCATTTAAAATCACAACTATTGTAATTGCATAGGCACGGAATTTAGATACACAGATAATACACAGATAATATATATGTGTATGTGTATGTACTCAAAGTATTGGAATCGTGCCGAAGATCGGAACTCGAATTTTCAAAGTATCTACACGTTTTGGGACTTCTAGAACACGAAAAAACTACTTTTAGGAAGACGTCTGTGTGTGTAAGGGTGTATCTGTGTATGTTTCTGTGTGTCTGTGTGGATATTACATCCACTCTAATTGAAAAACTAATGGACCGAATTTCATACAATTTGGTAGGTATGTTTTTTGTGGGAAATCCTGATGTTCATTAGATTATAGTACGATTCGTAATAAAAGAATCTGCCTTCTTTGCGAAATGGCCGCAGAAATTGCCTTTATCCACTCTAGCTAAAAACTAATGAACCAAATTTAACAAAATTTGGAGTATAATATTTCAATAACCTACAAGTGATTTATATACCAAATTTAACAAAATTTTGTATATAAATCATTTGTAGGTTATTCTACTACGATTCGGGAAAAAGGAACGGGCTATTTTTGCGAAATGGCCAGCAAAAATCGTTATATATAAAAATAAAAGACTACGTGTGCTCAATTATATCAATTAAATTCCTATTTTATATGTGATTTTTGACAACAAAAAGAATAAGACTAACCCCATTACTCTAGGACTAGCCGTTCTTGAGATATTCTAGTTTTTTCGCGTTTTCGCTACGCCACCTTTGACAATAAGTCCAGCTATCAAATGAGAACCAAATTTAAGTTTAACGTGTAAATTCAATGTCATTTAAAATACTTATGTTGTGCAGATAAACTCAAATTATCATAGAATAAATAAAGAGAACGAATATGAGTCTGCAGGGAAAGACATGTGCTGTCCACATCAGAATTTTTAACAATATTACAACAATGATTTATAAAAGTGAACGGGGATTAATTGCGGGTCATTTCGAAAAAAATGTATGATCTATATTTAAAGATCCACCAAATTGCTGTAGAATAAAATGTTCTACAAATTTAAGCTGTGTACCAAATTTTAACTCTCTAGGACGTAGGAAAGTGCATTTAAAATGCCATCAATTAAATTTATCATGAAGAGTTATATAAAATTTAAAAAAAATGAAAAATTGTTATCTACCAAATTATTTTAAAATATGAAGCCACTCCCATATGCAAAACGTTTTAACAAATGGAGAGATATTTATTATATAATATCTCTCTCTTTTCTTTCTGGAAGATATCCCAAAGTCAGAATTTAATTGAATTTGTTTTTTTCCCTATATTAAATAATTTTTTTAATTAAAAAACTACTTAACATATTTTACTGAATTTTTTTTTATGTATTCTATGGGATAATGTGAATATTTCCTAAAAATTTCGAAGCAATTCGTGAATTTTAAATTTACTTAAAAAATGTTTGAAAAATTAGGTCCCATAGGGTTCAATGTATTTCAATTTTTCAACCCGGGTTCAATAAAAAACTAATTGGGTGATATTATTTATTTATATTCCCATAGGTCCTACAGACCGTCTGAACAACATACTAAAATTTCATTTTGATAAACTCATTTTTACGGCAGTTATCGTGCTAACGGACAGACAGACAGACAGACAGACAGACAGACAGACAGACAGACAGACTGAATGAACAAAGTCATAAACACTTTTCAACTTTGTTGTAAAGTGTTAAAAAGTAGTTAATAAAAACCTCGAACCCCCAATTAGGGTCACAGAATTAATGTCACAGTTTGACGATATGAACCACATATTGAAACTGGAGATTAAAGGCGCTTCGGGCCTGGTGCTCTGTTCTATACGACACTCTACGACACTCTAAATCGTAGATTAAGAGTCACTTAAGAGAACCAATCAAAAAGTAGAAACCCAGACAATCCAAAAGAGAAAATTAATATATGAGATCGGAAATATAATCGAACATGAGTGCCTCAAAATACAACAGAAATGATTCATTAGGACGAGACAAGTTCGAACAAGGTAAACGTGTACTCACAAGAAACAAATTAGATCAAAACAACCTACAAGAGTCTCCAAAGTTAAGAAATTGATGAAAATGATGCAAAAATGGAGAAAAATGATAATATTATTACAGGGCACAAAGACAGACCATGAAAAAAATCTGAGTACTGCACTGACAAAACATTAATCAAATTGAATTGTTTTTAATATAAATGGTTTAAAAAGAAACAATATCATGAAAAACATGCATTTTTGTATGCAGAAGAGAATTTAGCATGGTGGTTAACATTAACGCAATGTTGAGCAATATTTTACACTTTTTATTCTTACAGATTTTAAACAAAATACATACCGTCCAGGAACTTAATGTTCACAGGGGAATCTCTCAGATGTTTTTAATATTCGATATTTATCATACGCCCACCATTCGTTCTCACAAAACACCATTTGATGACCGGATTCTTGCCAAGCCGAAGTGAATTCAAAATCATTCAAAGGCTAGATTGCATTATCATAAACATTTGAATCTTAGTTTCAGTCTTTTACAGTATGCGATGAAATATTGATGGAGGAAATATTTTCTGTTTCTTTAAAACTGAATGCCAGGAAAATTTTATTCACTTGCCGCAGAGCAAAAAAATAAAATGTGGGCAGCCTACGATTTTGCCTCTAATTTATTTTTCTTCCTTTCAACTATAATATGTTAATATTAATTTTTTTACACAAAATAACAAATGAAATGACCACTCATTTGAAATTACATCAAAGTTGAAGTTTTAGAATAAATTCCTTTTATTTGGCAGCTTAAGGCATAATAAATGTTGTCAAATCGGCAAGAATCCAAAAATATGAAATATATGAAGAACAGATAGCTCTAGAGTAATTAGACTGTATTATTCAATTTGTAATAATGCATTTATATATATATACTCTTTTGCAAAAAAGACGAAGCACCTCTAAAAAATAATCCGATCATCTCGAAGTTTGGCATACAAATTCTTTTATACCAAGTATGCAAATGATTAAATTTGCAAGGCCAGTGAGTGTTAACTTCGGTCATAGAGCGCGTTTCTACTACGCAACTAGCATCCCAGAAAACAGGTTATAAACGTGGACGGTTTATCTTGTCTCGTTATCGGTGTTTCAGTTCCGTGGAGACACAGCCGTTACGATGCCGCCGTTATAATGCCGTTATAATGCCGTTACGATGTTGCCGAAGACTTTATATAAGCAATTAGGTGAATTCAAACGCTGTCGTATAGACGGGATGTTTGAAGCTGGATGGTCATACCGAGCAATAGGCCGCCACCTGCACGAACGGACACTGCTGTGCAAAGGTGCTGGTTGACATGATTGCTGCAAGGAACTCATCGGCGAAATGAAGGCTCTGGAAGGTCAAGGTGCACGAACGCGAAGCAAGATCGGATGATTGTGTGACTGGGCTGAACTGGCCCAACGGCATCATTATCCGCCATCCAACGTACTACAGCCTCTTCCATACCACCCGTGGTACCTTACACCATCTTACGACGCTTGGATTTGGTGGGGTTAAGCTCACGGCGGCCTTTAAGAGTCTGACCAAAACCGTACAATATCGACAGAGTCGTTTGGAATGGTGTCGTAGTACAACATCATGGCTGCCAGCAGACTGGCATCGCGTAGTGTTCAGCGATGAATCGCGCTTCAGTCTTCCAGAAGATGACCATCGGGTACGAGTGTGGAAGCGCCAGGGCCAGAGGTCTCAATCAGCCTTTGTTTTATACAGGCACACAGTCTCTATCCCTGGTGTGATTGAGTGGGGTGCTATCTCTTACGAGAGCAGGTGGCCCCTAGTCATCCTGCGTATAACTTTTAAAGCTTAATGATATGTTGATGAAATCCTGCGGCCGTTTGTGTTACCCATCATGACATGTAATTATGGAGTTATTTTCCAATAAGATAATGCCACGCCACATATGGCTCTCATATCTGTGGACTATCTCCGTGCTGTTGATATTGTTCATTGGCCAGCAAGATCATCAGGCCTTTCGCCAGTCGAACATGTATGGGATATGTTAGGCGGCAGATTGGGGCGCCCCGAAATGCAGCGGATCTGGAGCAACAATTGAGGAATGCATAGTAGATTGAATCGCAGGATGACATTAGGGAATTTTATCACTCCTTACCTAGACGTATATAAGCATGCATTACCGCCAAGGAGGGTTTCACCAATTACTGATTTGAAAATTCAATGTGCAATTGCTAACCATTGATGGGTCCTGCAGTTTTGATTTTGTAATTATTTCATTACCTGTGTATGAGCTGTACGCATATTTAATTTAAATAAAAACAGTCACTTTATGCATGGTGATTCGTTTTTTTTTTTTGCAAAATAATGTATTGTATATATATATATATATATATATATATATATATGTATATATATATATATATATATATATATATATATATATATATATATATATATATATATATATATAAATATATATATATATATATTTATATATTTAAAAACGAAAATTATGCATTAACAACTGTAATGACTAACAACCCAACTCTAGCACAGATGTTAAGATAAAGCTCTAATATAGATAACTATAGTTAAATGCAATACGATTATTTAAAATCTATAGTTATCCATTCCATGTCAAAGATAGGCTGGTAGTATATCGAAATTTTAATACATAATAATGTGATACAAAAAATCCTAAATATAAATAAAAGAAATAATAATTAAAATAAAAAATGAGAATAAACTCTGTAATGTGCGAAAATGCAGCTTTATAACAGAGTGTGGTATGGTTAATTTCATTGCAATTCCATATTTCAAGTTTCTAGGATCATTAGTTATCAATATATTACTGAAATATGCAAAAAAATAATTAATGTCTTTAAAATCATTAAAATTTGAAACTAAATAATTGAATTAAGATTTTTGATATCGTGATGTAAAGGGTTCTTTTTGTTTTGTGATTAACAAATTTACATATTGCAATCAAGGAAATCTAAGCATAATTTCTTTTATTTTAATTTTTTATAAATTTTGATAGGCATTTAGATAAAAATCTGATGTGAGCAGCACATGACTTTCACTACAGACTCTAATTCATTTTTTTATTCCTTAAATAATTCATTAAATTGAGTTTAATTGCCCAAAATAAGTATAATTATTTGAAATTGCACTGAATTTTCACTTTTAATTCAATTTTAATTTGAATTTGGTTACTCGACGTATTTTCAAAGGCGACGTAGCAAAAATGCGAAAAAACTAAAATATCTCGAGAACGGTTAGCCTTAGAATGATGGGGTTGGTCTTATTCTTTTCATGGACAAACGTACATATAAAACAAGCATTTAATTGATACATATGAGTATATGTAGTAGTTTATTTTAGATTTAAAAGCTTTTTCCGGGCTATTTCGTAAAACTGCCGCGTTCTTATTTCCAAATTGTGCCACAATCTAATTAGAACCAGGAAAGTCTACAAATGACTTATCTACCAAATTTTGTGAAATTCGATAAATTTGTTTTTTAGCTAGAGTGGATACATGTTGTTTAATCGGGCCATCTAATAAGAATGGAAAGTTCTTTTATTCCTAATCGTAACAAAATCTAATCAGCACCTCACGAAACTAATCTATCAAATGTTGTGCAATGTAATCAATTAGTTTTTCAACTAGAGTCGAGAAATACATTGAATAGACGAACACATAGACAGGCGTCATGCTATAACTAGACTTTTGGGTTTCCAGAGTGCTTGAAGCGTCAAGATCGTTCGAAAACTCAAGTCATGATTTGTGATACGAATCCAATAATTTCCCTATATATTTCCATGCCTGGTAGGGATAGTAAAATTCTGATGTGGACAACAAGCGACTTCTCCTTGGATTCATATTTACGTTCACTTTATGCCTTCAATAATTTATTAAATTGAGTTTAATTGCACAAAATAACACCATAATTATTTTAAATGAATTTGCACTTTTAATTTGCACAATGAATTTGCACAGTGAATTTGCACATGAATTTTCACAGTGAATTTGCACATGAATTTGCACAGTGAATTTTCACTTTTAATTCAAGTTTCGTTTTCATTTGGTAACTGTACTTATTTTCAAAGGTGGCGTAGAAATCTAAAATATCTCGAGAACGGCTAGTCCTAGTGTAATGGGGTTGGTCTTATTCTTTTTTCGTTAAAAATTACGTATAAAACAAGCATTTAATAGACATATTTCAGGATGCGTAGTTTTTATTTTAGATATTGACGATTTTTGCTGGCCATTTCGCAATAAAAGGCAGGTTATTTTTTTCTGAATCGTACCAAAATCTAATCAGCACCAGGGTGATCCACAAGTGACTTATCTACCAAATTTTGCGAAATTTGGTCCATAAGTTTTTCAGCTAGAGTGGATATAGGCAATTTTTGAGGACCATTTCGCAAAAAAAGGCGGGTTCTTTTATTCCGAATCGTATCCAAAGCTAATCAGCACCAGATTCGCCAATAAGTGACACACCTACCAAATTTTATGAAATTCGGTCCATTAGTATTTTAGCTAGAGAGGATACAATATTTGGACAGACAGACAGACACACAGACAGACAGACACACAGACAGACAGACAGACACACACACAGACAGACAGACAGACATACACACAGACAGACAAACTAATGAAATTATTTTCAATGGTGGCGTAGCGAAAATGCGAAAAATTTATATATATATATATATTTCTCGAGAACGGCTGGTCCTAGAGTAATGGTATTGGTCTTATTCTTTTCAGCAGCAAAAATTACGTAAAAAACTAGTATTTAATTAATATATTTGAGCATACGCAGTTTTTTATTTTTAGATATGGACGATTTTAGAAAACCATTTAGCGAAAATGGCTGGTTTCCGGATCGTACTAAATTCTAATTTGCACCAGGGTAACCCACAAGTAACTTATCAACCAAACTTTGTGAAATTTGATGTATTAAGTTTTCAGCTAGAGTAAATAATGGCAATTTTTGCAGGCCATTTCTCAGAGAAGGCAGGTTCTGGTATCCCAAATCGTACCAAAATCTAATCAGCACCAGGGTTATCCACAAGGGATTGACATACCAAATTTTATGATATTCGGTCAATTAATTTTTTAATTAGAGTGGATACATACATTGCACAGATACACAGATACACACATACACGCACACACACAGATGTCAGGTTAAAAGTAGTTTTTTGTGTTCTAGATGTCCCAAAACATGAAGGTACGTCGAAAACTCGTGTTGCGATTTTCAGTATGATTCCAATACTTTCCTTATACACTACCATGTCTTGTAGAGAAAGTAAAATATGACTCAACTGTATTTTGCTAATTTGTAACAAAATCGAATCTGCATATGGATAAAGCTTAACGTATTCATAGGCCAAACATGAAAATCGTGCAAATACTTAGAGTTACTATAGAGTGGAATTTTCAGCACAGTTCCAATATTTTCCTTATCCATTATGCTGTGTGGCTGAGAAAGTACAAATATCAAAGCCGCAACTTTCTAGAAAATTCTAAGTAACACCACAATTACCAAATAGTGGAACAGATACAGCTGTTCTCTTTAAAATTACCCGTTGCTATTTGTATGTCTTCATTGTTCCAACATCCTTCTTATTCTTTGGCTCTCCTAGCGCAGACATTTGTTCACCGAGGATAATTGCGAGCCTTCGCGTTATACGTCCTTATTGATCCGCGGAATTCAGAACTCCGAATATCAGCAAACGCAGTCACATTCGAAAGGGAGGTTTAGAATTTCTAACTTACTGATATCGATATAAGTAAGAATTCTTAATTTAAGAAATCACAGCGACGATTTTAATGGTGGAAAATCTTTAAAACGCCTTTAGTATGATTTTTCTCATAAATGGAATGTTTTATACTACTAGGATATTCAACCCCATTTGGAAGAACAAATGATAAATAGTTATTATTTATAACATTTTTGATCTGGGTTACCTTATGATTAAATGCAGGGTTCCCAGGGAAGTCATTAAGCACTACAGTAACATTGTAAGTAATTCGCGTGTAATTGTTAGGTCTATCTATAATAATGTGACTATTACCGATTAAATAAAAGGGATTGCAACGCCCCTAGTGAATACTTTAAAAAGTTTAAAGAACGCGGCAACAAAGCGAAATAGATGAAAGCAAGCCAATTAAAAAAGTTGGGCATTGTGACAAGTTAAATCGCCCTTACTAAATCTACATAAATAAAATTGAAAATCTGTCTGTCTGTCTATTTGTCTGTCTGTCTGTCTGTTTGTCACATCATCACGGGAGAACGGCTGAACCGAATTTGATGAAATTTTCTGGGTAGCCTGGAAATAGCCCTCCTTAAAATTTAGTCCATGATTTAAGTTTCTACGACCAGTGGTTCTCGAGATATTAGTAAAAAACGAAAAATTTGTTTGTCGCATCACCAAGAGAGAACGGCTGAACAGAATTTAATGAAATTTGTTGGGTAGCCTTAAAATAGGCTTTTATAAATTTGGTCCAAGTTTTGCGTTTCTAAATTCCGAGGTTGTCGAGATATTAATGAAAAACCGAACTTTTTCCTAGCAGTTCTACTCTCTAACTCCGTGGTTTATCCAAACGGAAAGGATAAAAATCGTTTGTTTAAAACGTCCACTTGAATTAAAACTTTATTTTTGAGTTTGATGGAGGATTTTTGGGCAAATTAGTCACTATTTGAATGCATAAATTGTTTGAAACATGAATTTAAATGGAAAATCTGTCTCTATGGTTATTTTTTACAAGCATTTACTGAACAATGAAAAGTATAAAGAAATCAAAATGGTATTTAATTTTACAATTTATGAGGAAGATTCTATCTTATATTATGCTGCTCAGAAACGCAATTAAATTAATCTGTCTGTTAATTTTAATTATTATTTTTTGGATTTGAATAATAAATAAATGGTATAAAAATATATTTTAGAAAAAAACGATTTGATTATTCTTATAGCATTTTTGACTGGATAATATCAATTACGGTCTTCAGGTTTAAACGTTATTATTAATGATATTTTCGGGGATTATTGATTCAGGGAATATTGATATTTTCAAGTTATTATGCAATTGTTTTATTATGACAAAAATTGTTTAAACTCATACATTGTACGTTGTACGAGTAATCTTCTACAAATACACGGGCATATCTTCTAATCTACAAAAATATAAGTAGTACAGGTATATTGGCATATATTTTGATATATATTGGCATATATTGGAATCAATTACGACCTTCTGGTATAAAAAGTACGGGGATTATAGATAATTTCAATTTATTACGCCAACTTTATTTTGGCAAAGATTTTTGAAATTCATATTGTAATACGGGTAATCTTTAACTAACACACTGGCATATTTTCTAATCTGCGACAATATAAGTAGTACGGGGTTGCATATAATTATTTAATTCCATTTTTTTTAATTTGCTTACAAAAGGGGCCAGGATGTTTTATTCTTCAGATCTGCCCGTGAAGATAATTTTGCATAGTGAGAAGAGATATTCTTAAACTTCTGTTTAGGAGCAATACATTTAATATTTTAACATAATTTGCACATGATTACGAATTATAAATTTCTTTATATTATATAATCCGTACGAAGAACGGGTATGCTGCTACTTCTAAGTAAAATGACTTGGGATTGATGCCATCTCCTAGGGTGAAGTCATGCAACCGCGAGTGTCTAGTCATCGGCTTACCACGGCATTATATGTTTCACGTAAAATCATGTAGCAGCGACGGAGTTGGAGTGATACTTTTTTTTCACGTGTTTACTGAATGCTGGTGTCACAAACTCTAACTCTGTGTGGGTGCATAAACTTGTCAATTCCCCTGTAATGTCACACACGCCCTTTCTGATTTATTCTTGGTGGTGGAAGGGAGGGAAACTGATTAATTAAGCTACGTGCACATTGGTTCGCGTGAATGCACTATTTGGTATGCACAGCATTTAACTTGTCTTATTATCTTGATTGACACTTGTAGCCAGGATGACAACATATAGTGCGACAGATATCCCTGTGTAATTAGTAGAAATTGGCAATGCAATTTTTATTAAAGACATTTAATTCGCAGACCCATTTAAGGAATGTACTCATTTTTGGGGGTAACTTGATAATTTTTATTTTTTTAATGGCCAGGAACTCTTCCAGTCATTCTTCTATTTTTAGCAGCCGGGTCGTGAATTATTTTACCGTCATACGACGCTACCTCGGTGCACCAGAAGGGGCGGAATACACTAAGCCCTTAAAGGACACCACAAAATCCATGTCCGTAGGTGGGACTCGAATCCGTAAGCATGCAACCGAAAGTACACGAGGAAACATTTGGCAGCCGTTCTACAAACATGATAACTCGAACATTTAAAAAGTCCAAATTCAATACGTCGTTGTCTTTCATACATTTAAGCTACATTTATTTTAATAAATACACCTTTCATACATTTAACATATCTTATATTTAATAAATACACTTTTCATACATTTTAATAAATACACTTTCATACATTTTAATAAATACACTTTTCTTACATTTTAATAAATGCAATTTTCATACATATTAATAAATACATTTTTCATAAATTTAAGCTACAAACATTTTGATAAATTCACTTTTCATATATTATATTTACATACGAACAATGTAAGGGGGTACGTAAGAAAAACAAATAATGTTTTTAGTTTTCAAATGTTATTTAAGCGAAAGCATAATTTAAAAGCATCTTGGAAAGTTTAAGACTTCTGCTGTAAAGGCTTAACTGATCATTATTTAAACTATACCAACTACACAACGGAGTGATTTTTACTTTCCTTATATACATAATGTATATAAGGAGAATATTGTGACGGGGTCGAAAATTCCAATTCGAGTATTCGACGGGAAAGCACGTTTCAAGCATCTCTGATCACGAATCAAACATTTTTGAGGTGATGTCTGTGTGTGTGTGTGTGTGAAAGTATGTGTCTTTGTGGTTGTCAGTGAGTCGGTGGAGACGATATCTCACAAGCGAATGGAGCGATTCTAATGAAATTTGGTACAAAAATCACAACCCGTGAATACTGCAAGCCTAGTGTTTTTAAACGTAATCGAATGTTGAGAACCCCCCTAAATTTTCGAGAGAAATTTTTAAAAAATCATCAAAAAATGAAAACCTTTAATAAAGTTACGCAAATAGACATTTCTTATGTAATTTTTCATTAGAAAACGATTGACGTAAATTTAGAACGCTAACATGAACCGTTCTCGAGATATTGTACATTTTTTTAAAAAAATATCAAAAGGTCATATAAAATAAAAAAAAACATTTCCTATTGAGAAACATGTTCACTTTTCATATGTAATATCATGCGATCAATTGGGTGACATCATTCTCGTGGATCTAGCGCATTCCAATCATGAAAAAAGATACTTTAAGTAATACTTTTGTATTTGAACGCCAATAGTCATTTACCTGCTGTAAGAATAACTGTTTTCTTCGTCCATTACGCTTGGCGAGATCTTGGCGATGAATTTGGCGAAATGTCGCCAACTTGGCGACTTTTTGAAATGTTGCTACATTAACGAAAATCCCGCCAAATGGTTAAAAATGACGCCAAATCAATGAAAATGACGACTAATTTTCGAAAACTCAATATCTTGGAAAGAATATTAGTATCTACTATAAGAAAAACCTATTTTTTTACTGTAAAAGTAGTAAATTCATTACATTATATAAGGAAAGTCATGCGTTGCCCACATCAGATTTTTTTAACTGTAAAATTAGTAAATACATTGCATTATATATAGAAAGTCATGTGTTGCCCACATCAGATTTTTTTAATTTGCGAGTATTTGTCATTCCAATACGAGGAACACACATTCACTTGATGAACTTAGATAGATTTATATTTTTCACAGATGAATAAATGTATTCGAAATCAACTTCTCTGAAACTCGACTGCAATTAAATTCGATCACTGCACTCACTAATTGGTATTGTATCTGCATGATGAGGATAGCAATTCAAAGCTTATGATTACTTTTTAGGTAGTGAACAGTCCTAATTATAAAATTACATATTTCAATTAAATGATATTGCTATAAATAGTTTTAATTGATTTAGAATAACATATTTTATGGTATTAAATATATGATATTAAACAGGGAAACTAGCATTCTTAAAATGTTGTTTGCAACTTTTTAATAAGTTTTTTATTTATATAAATATACTAGCAGCATACCCGTTCTTCGTACGGAGTATATAATATAAAGAAACTTGAAATTCATAATCATGCCCAAATTCTTATAGTATACTAAATGACATGTTTAATCAAAATATTCTGTTAAAATATTTAATATAATGCTCCTAAAAAGAAGTTTAAGAATCTCTGTTCTCGCTATATAAAATTATCTTCATGGACATATCTGAAGAATAAAACATCTTGGACCCCTTATGTAAGCAAATATAAAAAAAAATATGGAATTGAATCAATATATGCAAAATAAAAGCGTTAAAATTGTATGGGACCCGTACTAATTATATACGCGAATATTAGAAAATATAACCTGTATTAGTAGATTACATGTATAAATTGAAAATACCAATAAACCCGTAATCTTTAAATCTGAAGACAGTCATTTATTCCAATATATGTCAAAATTAAAGTGCTAAAATTATATGGGAAGATATACACGTACTACTTATAATGTCCGATTATTAGTAGAAGATTACCCGTTTTGCAATATGAGTCACAAATGTTTTTTGGTTATATAATTAATTAATATATAATTAATCCCCTTAATCTTCATACCAGAAGACTGTACTTGGTTCCAATATATATGCCAATATATGTCAAAATATATGCCAATATACCTGTACTACTTATATTCTCGTAGGTTAGACGATATACCCGTGCATTCCTAGAAGATTACTCGTACAACGTACAATATGCGTGTGTCAGCAATTTTTGCAGCAATAAAATAATGGCGTAATAACTTAAAAATATCAATAATCCCTGAATCAATAATTCCGGAAAATATCAATAATAATAATGTTTAAACCTGAAGAGTATAATTGATATTATCCAGTCCAAAATGAAATGGCAATGAAATTTATTTTATATACATATCTTCATTATTCAAATCGGAAAGGATTTAATAAAAATCGTCTGCCGCATAAACACATTGGATTTAAATCCGTTGCTAAGCGACATGATATCATTTGCTTCAAATAAATTGGTAGAAAAAATATCATCTAAATAGTTATATTTCTATGGAACATTTGGCGACAGTTTCGTGAAGTTAGCGACATTTTAAAAAATCGCCAAATTTATCGCCAAGTGGGACTGTAGAACTGACAGTTCCACTTTGCGACAAACTGACGAAATATCATCACAATACTGTTCCCTAACAAAAAACAATTAATATCATTTATGTAGCGCAATTTTATCAATTTCAAGATATTTTTATAGATTTGAAAACATTTTTATCAATTTGGTGACATTTTAAAAATTCGCTATTTGTATTACTAAGTAGGATGGTTGGTCTGACAGATAAATGCTAACCAAGCATCATTTCAGTACTCTCTTCTAACAAAACAAAAAAAAATTTCATTGATATGTAGAAGACCCAAGCCACACGACCAACCCGAAGGTTTATGGCAGCTGTTTGTGTGTC